>CM045759.1:184806118-185060354 GCA_025200525.1 Camellia lanceoleosa | reverse complement strand
TCAAATGGCATGTTTTTATTGATGTATGTCCATGACATAGCAAGTTCGAACAAGGCATTTTCAGGCTAAAGAAGAGTACGTGGGCATGCCTAGGGCCCATTTAAAAACTCAAACCTAAAAAAAAATTTAAATTTAGTCTTACGATATATTAAAATTTTAAAATGGCCAAATTACGTTTAATTAATTTGGGCCATTTTTAAAGAGAATCTCAAAAATCTATTTGGCCCAATTGATAAAGGCCTATTTAAAAAATATTTATAAGTTTTAGTTGGTAGTCCAATTAAAAAAATAAATATAAAAGTATATGTACATGTATTAGTCCTTCAGCCTAATTTTATGTGGCCTTTTTTTTTTTTTTTCTCTTTGTGGCCCAATTATGTGTTTTAGCATTTTTTAAAAAAAAATGTTTTACACAATTTTTTATTTATTTGTTTTCAGATATATCTAATTTAAATGCAGCAAAATTATAATATTTATATTTTTTATAAAAAATGTTTCAAATACAAAATTAAAAAAAATATGAATTGCAAACTCGAGACAATTATTTTTAGAAAACTCTAAACCCAGTGATTTTTATTTTTTATTTTTTATAAATATCTAAAAAGGCTGAAAAATTATTTCATAATAAGCCCCCAGGCTTCAGGGCGGCCTTGGTTTAGAGAAATCTTTCTAAATCTTCTGTAGTAACGGCAAGTCCATAAAACCACGAGTTTGGACACATTAGTTGGTCTTGTAATCAACAATAGCCTCGATTTTTTGTGGGTCATTGTTATACCATCTTTGTTGATTACATGACCCAAAAAACCACATGCAAGCCAAAAAATTCACATTTGGACCATTTTGCGCCACAATTTCCTTTCTCTCAAAATCTGTAAAGCAGTTCTCAAGTGTCTCTCATGTTCTTCCACAGCTTTTAAGATTAATCAAGATATCATCAATAAATACAACGATAAATTCATTGAGATATTGTTTGAAAACCATTCATTAGGTCCATAAAAAGTACAACTTTGGTGCATTTATTTAAATGTCATGACAAAAAATCCATAGTGCCCGTATCTAGTCCTGAATGCTGTTTTCTCTATATATTTTGTTTTAACTTTAAACTGATGATAGCCTGATCGGAGGGCTATTTTAGAAAACTCACGAGCTCCTTGAAGTTGGTCAAATAAATCATCTATCTGGGACAATGGATATTTATTCTTGATACTTACTCTATTTAGTTCTGTGTCTATACATAATCTCAGGACCCATCCTTTTCTGTAATAAACAAAAGCTGGAGCACCCCAAGGTAAAGTGCTCAAGCGGATGAAATTCTTATCTAGCACCAGTTCTTGAAGTTGGGTTTTAATTCTTTCAGTTCTAAGGTTGACATTCTCTAAGGGGTCTTAAAAATAGGTTGTGTTCTCAATGCTACTTCAATAGTGAACTCAATTTCCCTATCAACTAAGTCTCTAGGCAAGTTATTTGGAAATACATCGGGAAATTCACAAGCAACAGGAATAATTTCCACATTAGAATTATCAAAAATCTCAGTCAAAACACAACACATGTAACCTCTACATCCCTTTCTAAGCAGTTTAATGGCTTTCATGGCAGAAATCAAGTATGGGAGAGGAACTACCCCATTTCTAGTAAACACAAACCCATGTAAGCTCGGTAGATGAAATACAATAGATTTATTCACACAGTCAATAGTCACACAATACTTCGTTAACCAGTCCATACCTAGTATGCAATCAAAATGATTAAATCCCAACGGCAATAAGTCAACATACAACGTCACATTACTAATCACAATATCACATCTTTGGATACACATACATACCATAAAACCTCAGGATAGGCGTATATACTGAGACAATAAGTAATTCATGGATTCTAGGGTCTAGTTAATTTCACGAGGAAAAAGACATCACGACACAAATGAGTGTGTAGAACTAGAATCTATCAAGGAACACTTATGCATTTAGGGCACAAATGGAAATTATACCCTAACACCCGCAGACTTCGGTGTTCCTAACTCCCCATCTCACGGCACTAGTCACGAACACTTTCCTTTGCCTCACGTTTCATTCCGGTGTTACCCTTGGCCTGAGTGGTTCTAGCATTTGACTTAGCTTCCTGGCCGGACCCAAAAGTGAACTTGCTTTGCGGTACGATTAGCACATTCTCAAGCCCAAATGGACCATATGGCCAACTTTGCCACCGCCGACCGTAACAGGCACAGTCTGCGGTGACACACACACTCCCTTATGCTTTCTTCACAATCGGGGACGGTTTAGAAGATAGAGCCACTACTACGGCTAGAATTTGATAGAAAGATCACGTATTTTGCTTTTTTGAAAATGATCGTACTTCTTGAAATTGAACCCGGATCTTTTACTTCTCCATTCTATGGTTAGTGCCTTGGCTTGTTTCATTACTATTAGGGTGGCTTCGTCATTATCGCTCTATCTAAGACTTCTACATATGTAGGCAATTTCAAGACGCATACTCAAACAAACACTTCTAAATCCAAGCCACCTTCAAACTTCCGCACCTTTTTGTATTCAGTATCTACCATGTGTAGGGAAAACCGAGCCAACTCAGTGAATTTGGCTTCATAGTCGACCACGAACATCCTGTCTTATTTGAGTTCTTGAAATTCTAACACTTTTCGATCCCTGAAGCATTGAGGAAAGTACTTGTCATAAAAGATCTCATTGAAAGCAGGCCCATGTCATATTCTCATTACTATCTGGGATTAATAACCACCATTTCTGAGGGTTTCATCTTTTAAGGTATAAGTGGCCAAAAGAACTTTTTGAGTCTCGAGTAAGGGAAAGACCTCGAATAATTTTTCATCTCAAGCAACTATGTTTACGCTTTCAAATTTCCCTCAATGCCACCTAGGAAAGTTGGTGGTTTCATTTTCATGAACCAGGGGTCCAAGTTGATAATGTCATTGTTATTTGGTTCAACTTGTATCGTGACGGAGGCGGAGGAGGCAAATGTTGTTGCCTCTGTTGTTGTGTTATTGCCTCGGTTAGGGCTACAAGCATCTGTTCCATTATATTCATTAGGGCCTCAGAAGCCTCACTTGTCTCAGTCCCCTTTGCATTCCCCCTGTTGCTATAGGTAAGCAATTAATAATAAAAATAGGCTAATAATTCTTTTCACCATGTTTAGATTATTCAATCATAGTCCATTCATTTCTATTTCATGTATTCATGGTTAGATCCAGTTTCCACATTTACAGACATTGGTATACACACTTACACATGCAGATGAGATGCCCCTAATGCTTACTAGGACACCCTATAGCTCATATGGACTCGTGTGTGCGGTATAATCATGTGCTCTGATACCACTCTGTCACGACCCAAACACGTCTCTATGCGTTTAGCGCCGTAACCGGCCAGTAATCCTTGGATTTCCAAAGGCCTCTGAACATAAAAACTTATAATTAGAGACTCTGAAAGGAAATATAGAAACATACATAGTCCATTGGTTGTGGAGACATATATGGGACATAAATTTTAAACTTTATACACATATCGTGACATCATGATGCAGTTGTCTTACGTCACATTCGTTACAAATACAGCTAAAAAGGACTTAGCCCAATATATAGATAACAGAAATCTTGTTCTATACCCAAAGGAAGATAAGGTCTTAAACATAAGCCATTTAAACTTGACTCGCTCACAAAAGGGAACCTCTTCGGAGGCACAACGGCAAGCTGACAAAACAAATACGCCAGGTCCTCAATTCTGAGCCTAGTCACGCTCTTAGTCACCTACATATAATATAAGTAGTGAGCGGAAGCCCAATGAATAATAACAGAGTAAAGAGTTTAAATGAATAATGTCCATCACAAATATAACTTCAAATCTCTTATTGAATAGAAGCATAACCATATTCGTATCAGAAACAAAATCATAAACATATTCATATCATGAGTAGTGTATCCGTTAGCATTAAACATATCTCTTTGGTCAAGCTTATTAAGTTCCACATTGGAACCTCTGGTACCGGGTCACATATCTCATACATGAGCCACGGTATTGCTTCTCCCGGGTGAGGGCCTGTGCCATGGTATTCTTTCCTCCGGGCGAGGGCACAGGCCATGATATTGTTTCCCTCGGGCCGAGGCCTCGTGACCATAAATCACAGTATTATATCCCCTGGGCGAGGGCCTCTACTAAGGATACCACATAAATATTTCAAAAAAGTAGATCATCATTCATGTAATCACATATTTGCCTTTTGTATTATTCAAAAACAGTTCATACACTACAAGAAAAAGCACATTCGACGACCAAATTTCCCGACTAAAAAAAATTTGGTCTTTGAAAGTATAGTTTTTAGCGACTGAAATAACATTAGTAGCCAAAAGTAAAGTTTTTTGGCAACTAAACAAATTTAGTAGCCAAAAGTCTACAATTGGCGACTAAAAATAAGTTTGGTCGCTGATTATATAGGTTTAGTGACTAAAAATTTTTAGTAGCCCAAAGCAAAGCTTTTTGACTAAAAAATTTAATAACAAATTCTACAATTGGTGACTAAAAATAAGTTTGGTCATGATTATATGGGTTTTATCGACTAAAAATATTTTAGTAGCCAAAAGTAAAAAGCTTTTGGTGACTAAAAAAATTTTAGTAGCTAAAGTCTACAATTAGTGACAAAAAATAAGTTTAGTCACCAAAAGTGGTCATTAGCGACTAAAATTATTTTTGTGGCTAAAAGTTAATTTTATTTTTATTTTGCTAGTAAATAGGTTATTTTACATAAATTATGTAATAAAATAATTATGTTTATGAATATACTTTTATATAAATATGGGTGTATCTACTATATAAATAATATATGTCATATATATATAGTCATGTGGTGCTATAAGTAGTGCAAAAGTATAGTGTATAAGGTTTATGTACGGGAGGTTGGCGGTTGAGTCTCCACAAGGCGAACAAATTGTTCTACAATGATTTTTTTTTTTTTTTTTTTTTTTTCGCATTTGAAGCTTTTGGCGACTAAAAGGTGTTGATCGGCGATTCCTTGATTATTATAACCTAAAACATTGGTCGGTAAATGTATCATTTTAAAGAAATATAATTAACTATTGGCGACCAAAATTTTGGTCTCTAAGGACTTGCTTTTGGTGACCAAAAGGTTTTTGGTTGTAAAACCTTCAAAGACCTTTCGACGAGGTTTTGCGACAAGCGTGGCGACCAAAATCTTTGGTCGCAGAATATCATTAGCACCTATATTTTAGTCGCTAAAATTGAATTTTTTTTGTAGTGATCTCATATCATGATGTTCAGTAAGTATTTCATATCGAATATACTTTTACTAAGTTATTACTCACAGATAGTGTCACGCCCCAAAATTCGGACAATTAAATATTATATTAGGACTAACCCCAATCAATATTCTATCATCCAAATCCTAGGGGTGAAACAAAAAAACTAAACGCAAACCAAACCATTCACCATAAATTCATAACTAACCAATACCTCAATATCAAGGTAACAATAAATAGTCAAAACAATCTTAAATAAAGTACGGTTACAAACCATGCCAAAATATTCCCATACTCAAGTCATCAAAAAAAATAAATAATAAATACATAAACTAATATCAACCCTAAGCTCAAGAAAACAAAAGAAATCCAAATGACAAGTCCAACAGCTAAAGTAATTCCACGTCACCACCGTAGCCTCAACTAATCCTATAAAGAAAGCTCGGCTGCACTCAAACAGAATGCACCCGAGTTGCCAAGAGACAAAACGGGTCAGTATATAGGTATACTGGTATGAGTACAAGAATTGACACCCACGTGTCCATCAGCCACAAACAAAAATATATTTAATTCTTGTTACGGACAAGGCAAGTAGTTCCAATCGTGACCGAGACAAATTGGTAGTTTCGAGATACGGTGGCATGTAGTTTTCTTGCAGACACAACTAAATATAAATTGATTATAAATAAACAAATAGAATTAAAAAATATGGTGGATCAACCACTAAAAAGTTAGTAAGACCCACCATCACCGCAAAATAAAGTTAGTATAATTTAACCATAAGCAATTTGCTAAAGAAGTATAAAAATGCACCGTTTCATGCTTAAATAATTCGAATTGACCAAAACTCAAAAAATGAAAGTTGTACAGAATTATATCAAACCTACAATAATCAAGATCATCCGATTATAAGTTCTAATCGATCTTTGTAATAACAACTTAAAACACAAAAGTTGTCTAGAATCACGTATACATGCCTCTGCTCCAATTTCATAATTTGAGGCCGTTTTATTTTTTCGGATATACAAAACAACACAATTCACACTATACCAATAACCTCGTAATTAAATTCTTTATACCTTAACTCCACCACTTCAGCCCTCCACTTCTGACGTACACATATATCCCATGTGCCTCTCGTATATCTAACACCGCTCCAAAGCCAAACTTGCACGGGGATATCGTCCCGAGTTTGACTCACACTCCCCGGATAGTTAGCATATACGTCACGCCAGCTGTAAATCAAAGTACTCGTCTACTCATGAGAACAAGGCAACAATATAAATAACATCTCATCAACATCATGAGACAAATATAACAATGCGAGCATAAGGCATTAAACAACTCATAATCCTCACTTTTTACACTCTTTCTCACCATCACTCAAATAAAATAACAATCCATGGAGTCATAGTGGAGTATAAGAATTTATCTATGAGTTCTTAATTAATTTTAATTTTATATAACCATGAGTGTGATTACAACAATAAAATAAATTCATATACCCAACTAATCAAAATAATCAAAATTAATCTATCATCTTTATGTAAAAACAAAATCAAACTAACATCAAACAAATAAAAATAAATGAATAAATAAAAACAACGAATTAAACATAAATCAAGGGAAGTGGGTTTTGTACTCACAATATTTTATAGAATACCAAAGAATATCTGGAAAACTAATAGAGCCACCAAAACAAAACCCTAATCTTTCTTTTTCTTCCCTTTCCTCTTTCTTCCTTGCCACCGTCCCTCTCTTTGATTTCTCTCTCTCTCTCTCTCTCTCTCTCTCTCTTTTGTTTTCTTTCTTCTCTTTTCTTTTTATCTCTTTAACCTAGTTAAATACTTCTATGTTACTATATATATAAGATTAAATATATATACATTAAATGTATTAATTACAACATTAACTTCATTAAATATCCCAATAAATCTCATGTAACCACCCCATTAATAAAGCCAAAAATAAAATAAGATAACAATAACCATAATAATAATAAAATTATGACTTAAGAAAATTAGGGTCGCTACAATATACACACGTTAAAAGAATCTCGTCCCGAGATTCGATAGGAGAGAGTACTAAATAAAAAGTTCCGTGCATCGCCAAACTTTCTCTTCTACCTCCCAGGTAATATCGTTCTCATCCTCGCTCCATTGCACTTTCACCAAGTTCACTTTCTTGCACTGCAACTGCTTTACATCTTGATCTAGAATAGTAACCGGTCGCACCACATATGTTAGATCGTCACTAATCTCAACACTTACGGTGATACTATTTGGGAAGGGTCTTGTACACACTTCCATAATAAAGATACATGGAACACATTGTGAATCATAGATACTTGCGGTGGTAGGGCTAATTTGTAAGCCACATTACCAATCTTCTCAGTGATCTTATATGGTCCCACAAATCTAGGTGCCAATTTTCCCTTCTTTCCAAATTGCATGATACCCTTAATCGGCGAGACCTTCAAAAACACGAAATCTCCAACATTCAACTCAATCCCCTTACGTTTTCTATCAGCGTAACTCTTCTGTCGGCTTTGTGCAGTCTTAATACGTTCCCGAATAATGTTTACCTTCTTCGTGGTCTCTCTCACTAACTCTGGCCCCAACAACGGCGCATCACCTACCTCCATCCAACAAGCAGGTGATCGACATGGCCTCCCATACAAAGCCTCAAAATGAGCCATCCCGATACTGGAGTGATGGCTATTATTATAAGCAAACTCCACCAATGACAAGTGTTCTTCCCAACTACCACCAAGATCGAGGACACAAGCTCTCAACATATCTTCCACGATTTGATTTACCCGCTCAGTTTTGCCTATCTGTCTGAGGATGGTAAGCGGTACTCAAGTCTAACCTAGCACCCAAAGCATGCTGAAAACTCCCCCAAAACTCTGCCACAAACAACGGATCACGATCCGAAACTATAGAAATGTGTGCGCTATGCAGTCGTACTACCTCTCGAATATACAGCTTAGTCAGTTTATCCGCAGTTCGGTGAACACTGATAGGAATAAAATGAGCAGACTTGGTGAGTCGATCCACTATCACCCAAATAGATTCATTTCCTCGCTTAGACTGTGGCAATCCATCCACAAAGTCCATAGAGATGTACTCCCATTTCCATGTAGGAATCTCAAGAGGCTGCAAAAGTCCAAACGATCATTGATGTTTTGCCTTAACCTGTTGGCACACATAACATCGAGAAACATACTCTCCTACGTCTTTCTTCATACCTTCCCACCAAAACGTCCTCTTTAGGTCATGATACATCTTAGTCCTACCAGGGTGAATGGTATATCGGGACCTATGGGCATCATCCATAATCTCTTTCCTCAATTCAACAATGTTAGGGACACATAACCTGCCCTTGAATCGCAATCCCCCATCGGAGTCCACAGACCAATTAGTAGGACAATCATCGATCAAATCCACTAACAGGTCATCGACCTTGCTGACGAGAATCCCATCTAAATTCTGCATTTGACGAACTTTACCTAGTAACGTCGGCTGCACGGTCAAACTACCCATGCATGCCTTCTCAGCACTCTCTATTGGTTGAACATCATGCGTTGAAATTAACTCCAAGGACTTCCATTCCTGAATCATCAAAGAAGCTATAACCCCATGTTGTCGACTAAGTGCATCAGCGACCACATTTCCTTTCCTTGGGTGATAAAGGATCTTGAAATCATAACTACTGATGAATTCAACCCATCTCTGCTGCCTCATGTTCAACTCTTTTTGAGAAAAGAGATATTTGAGGCTCTTGTGATCTGTGTACAACTCAAAGTGTTTCCCAAACAAGTAGTGTCGCCACACTTTCAACGGAAAAACAACTGTGGCCAACTCTAAGTCATGAGTAGGGTATCGTCTCTCATGAGGTTTTAATTGTCGAGAAGCATAAGATACAACCTTCTGATGTTGTATCAACACACATCAACCAGTTCCACTTCGCATCGATAAACACTACTAACTTTTCCTTGTGCGGTATAGTTAACACCGGTCTTTGTAGTCAACAGCGCTTTAACTCTGGAAAGCTTTCTCACAATCATCTGTCCATCTGAACTTCACATTCTTGCGGGTCAACTTTGGTCATAGATGCTTGCCATAGTGGAAAACTTCTCTATAAATCTCTGTAATAACCAATAGCCCTAAAACTTCTCACCTCTGTAGGGTTCGTGGGCTGCTTCCATTCTTTGACCGTAACAACTTTCTCAGGATCTACTGCTATCCCTTGATTGGATACAACATGACCCAAAAATCGAACTTCTTTTTCCCAAAAGTGACACTTACTGAACTTAGCGTATAACTGCTGCTCCCTCAAAGTTTGCAACACGACTTTCAAGTGTTCTCTGTGTTCCTCCTTATTCGTAGAATACACCAGGATATCATCTATGAAGATAATCACAAACTTATCTAGATACGGTTGAAAAATTCTATTCATCAAGTCCATGAAATAGGCGGGAGCATTGGTCAAACCAAAAAGGCATAACGGAAATTCATACAACCCATCTTGGGTCCGAAAAGCAATTAGCGGTATACTTTTCCTCGACACACCCATCTCGATGGTAACGGTTTGAGATCAAGAGAGAAAATGGTGCCTCCTTCAAGCGATCAAATAAGTCATCAATTCTAGGTAGCGGATACTTGTTCTTGATAGTCACATTGTTCAACTCTCTGTAATCTATGCACATGCGGAGAGTGCTATCTTTCTTGGAGAGAAAAATCGCAGGTGCTTCCCACGGGGAGTTACTTGAACAAATGAACCCTTTCTGAAGCATCTCTTCCAGCTGCTTCTTCATCTCCACAAGCTCTTTAGGCTCTATTCTATATGCCGCCTTAGAAATTGGTGTAGTTCCCAGCACTAAGTCAATGCAAAATTCTACTACCCGTCGGGATGGAGGTCTAGGTATCTCTTGAAATACATCCTCAAACTCATGCACCATCTACCTCACTAATATCACCTTAGGGATTTCTACCGAGCATAGAAAACTTGCCATCACCGACTCTTCTCCATCTCTAGAGGTGTGGGTAAGTTGCGGCATACCGGGAATATCTATATTTATAGTCCTTCCAGCACAGTCTAGAGTCACAAAGTGTTTCCGCAGCCAATCCATACCCAAAATAATTGTAAACCCCTCAAACCCTAAAACAATTAGGTCCGCATACAAGACTTTGCCCGCAAAGTCAATCTCAAAATCCTTACACATCTCATAAAAAGTAACTGCCCCTTCTAAAGGGGTCTCAACACGAATAGGTCTAGACAAGGAGGTAGTTACAATACGTTCTCTTACTACAAATTGTCTAGATATAAAAGAATGAGAGGCACTAGTATCAAAAAGTACTCTAATAGGTTCTTGAAAAATATTAAAGATACCTTCCAGCCATCACCTTCAAGTTAAACACACAAAAAGAATTCGTTCATAAATACTTAGAATAAATTTAACCACCAACCTAAACCAGCTAATCCATGTTTCCACAATCCAAAGATCACCTAAACTCTCACAAGTCTAGGGTAACCAAGAGCTCTGATACCAAACTGTTACGCCCCAAAATTCGGACAATTAAATATTATATTAGGACTAACCCCAATCAATATTCTATCATCTAAATCCTAGGGGTGAAACAAAAAAACTAAACGCAAACCAAACCATTCACCATAAATTCATAACTAACCGATACCTCAATATCAAGGTAACAATAAATAGTCAAAACAATCTTAAATAAAGTACGATTACAAACCATGCCAAAATATTCCCATACTCAAGTCATCAAAAAAAAAAAAATAATAATAAATACATAAACTAATATCAACCATAAGCTCAAGAAAACAAAAAAAATCCAAATGACAAGTCCAACAGCTAAAGTAATTCTACGTCACCACCGTAGCCTCAACTAATCACGCAAAGGAAGCTGGTGTGCTCAAGCGAATGCATCCGAGTTGCCAAGAGACAAAAGCGAATTAAGTATATAGGTATCTTGGTATGAGTACAAGAATTGACACCCACGTGTCCATCACCTAAACAAAAATATATTTAATTCTTGTTACGGGACAAGACAAGTAGTTCCAACCTTGAGCCTTTGAATGGGTAGTTTCCCGAGATACGGTGACATTTAGTTTCTTGCCCGTACACAACTAAATATAAATTGATTATACATAAACAAAATAGAATTAAAAATATGGTGGATCAGCCTTGTTAAAAAGTTAGTAAGACCCACCATCCTGCAAAATAAAGTTAGTATAATTTAACCATAAGCAATTTGCTAAAGAAGTATAAAAATGCACCGTTTCATACTTAAATAATTCGAATTGACCAAAACTCAAAGAACGAAAGTTGTACAGAATTATATCAAACTTACAATAATCAAGATCATCCGATTATAAGTTCTAATCAATCTTTGTAACAACAACTTAAAACACAAAAGTTGTCTAGAATCACGTATACATGCCTCTGCTCCAATTTCATAATTTACTGAGGCCGTTTACTATTTTTCAGGATATACAAAACAACACAATTCACACTATACCAATAACCTCGTAATTAAATTCTTTGTACCTTAACTCCACCACTTCGGCCCTCTACTTCCGACCTACACATATATCTCATGTGCCTCCCGTATATCTAACACCGTTCCAAAGCCAAACTTGCATGGGGATATCGTACCGAGTTTGACTCACACTCCCCGGATGGTTAGCATATACGTACGCGCGTAAATCAAAGCACTTGTCTACTCATGAGAACGAGGCAACAATATAAATAACATCTCATCAACATCATGAGACAAATATAACAATGCCGGGCATAAGGCATTAAACAACTCTCATAATCCTCACTTTTTTACACTCTTTCTCACCATCACTCAAATAAAATAACAATCCATGGAATCATGGTGGAGTATAAGGAATTTATCTATGAGTTCTTAATTAATTTTAATTTTATATAACCATGAGTGTGATTACAACAATAAAATAAATCCATATACCTTACTAATCAAAATTAATCTATCATCTTTATGAAAAAAAAAAATCAAACTAACATCAAACAAATAAAAATAAATGAATAAATAAAAACAACGAATTAAACATAAATCAAGGGAAGTGGGTTTTGTACTCACAATATTTTATAGAATACCAAAGAATATTTGGAAAACTAATAGAGCCACCAAAACAAAACCCTAATCTTTCCTTTTCTTCCCTCTCCTCTTTCTTCCTTGCCACCGTCCCTCTCTTTGATTTCTCTCTCTCTCTCTCTCTCTCTCTCTCTCTGTCGTGTTTGTTTTCTTTCTTCTCTTTTCTTTTTATCTCTTTAACCTAGTTAAATACTTCTATGTTACTATATATATAAGATTAAATATATATACATTAAATGTATTAATTACAACATTAACTTCATTAAATATCCCAATAAATCTCATGTAACCACCCCATTAATAAAGCCAAAAATAAAATAAGATAACAATAACCATAATAATAACAAAATTATGACTTAAGAAAATTAGGGTCGTTACAGATAGCCTTACAGATAGCTTGGCAGCAAACCAATGGATCAACTGCTCACGGCGTAATCTACACCAACCATAACGGAGATACATATGCTAAAGCACACGCTTGGTGTTAGGAAAATCGATGAATCCCCAAGTAAATCAATCAATGGGAATAAAAACTAATGCGAAAAAATTAAATCAAAGGCAACACAAGAATTTTCGTGGTTCCTCAATGTGAAATGCGTCACGGGATCGAAATTCGATTCCACTATCAACCAAATAAGTTCCAAACGATTACAAATGAGACACTAATGGTCTCACAAAACCACCCTTAGGTGAATTCCAAATAATCACAAATAAACAAGAGGAAAGACCTCACCAAATAGATGAACCAAAATCTTCAGAATCAGAGTTGAAGAAGACCCAAAATAACGAACCAAATCAACTCCACCAAAACACCCAAACAAAGATGCACTCAAATCAATTTTGATGCTGCTTCACAAAAGCCACCCGAAGCACTATCTCACCAAAGACAAGTATATGCTACTCCTTGACAAAAACGGCTCACATAAACAATATATTTTTATATTGTTAATTCTAGGGTTTGTTTTATCAAAACCCTAATTGTAACCAAATTGGATTGGGCCTCCACAAATATAATATATAAAAATATATTATACTAAACCAAGCCAAATTAAAACTCTTTTTCCAAAACCAATTGGGTCCCACACTCCAATAAGGAGGTATACCCAACAATTCTCCCCTCTTGACTTAGGTGGAGACATCAACCATACCTAAGTTCGACACTTCAAATGTTTATCCTCGACAAAGTCTTAGTCAACATATCCGAAATATTATCATCCATGTGAACCTTTTAGAGTTGCAACAATTTCAATCTAACACATCACGAATCCAATGGTATCTCACATCAATGTGTTTCGATCTCGACTGAAAGGTAGAATTTTTACTCAAGTGAATAGTACTTTGACTATCACAATAAAGCACATACTTTTCTTGCTTCAAACCCAACTCTTGCAAAAATTTCTTCAACCATAACTCTTCTTTGCAAGCCTCTGTAATAGTAATAAATTCAGAATTAGTTGAGAGAGCGACACATTTTTGTAATTTAGATTCCCACGCCACAGCACCCCCTGAAAAAGTCATCAAATACCCCGAAGTACATTTGCTAGAATCAACATCACCAGCCATGTCAGAATCTGTAAATCCACCAAGCATTGGCTTCCCATTCCCAAAACACAAACACACCTTCGAAGTCCCTCGAAGATATCTTAGAATCCATTTCTTGCTGCCCAATGTTCTTTAGGATTAGAGAAAACGACTCACCACACCAAGCTGCGTGAGGAATATCGACCTTGTACAAACCATGGCATACATCAAAGAACCAAGCTACTTGAAGCATAAGGAACTTTCAACATCTCTTCTTTGTCTTTCTCACTTGTAGGACATTGATTCGAACTAAGTTTGAAGTGACTCGCAAGTGGACAACCAACCGGCTTTGCTTTATTCATGTTGAACCTCTTAAGAACTTTCTCAATGTAGCTTTCTTGAGACAACCAAATTAGTCCCTCTTTGCGATCACGAACAATTTTCATACCAAGTATTTGCTTTGCCGGCCCCAAATCTTTCATAGCAAAGGACTTGCTCAACTCTAACTTCAACTTGTTAATTATGGTAGAATCTTGACCCACAATTAACATGTCATCAACATAAAGCAAAACAATAATAAATTTACCATCTGGAAAATTTTTCACAAACACACAATGGTCCGAAGTGGTTTTAGAAAAACCATTATTCATCATGAAAGAGTCAAATGTTTTGTACCATTGTCGCGGGGCTTGCTTGAGGCCATACAAACTTTTCTTCAATTTGCAAACAAATTTCTCTTTCCCTTTCTCTACAAAACCTTCCGGTTGCTCCATGTAAATTTCTTCTTCAAGATCACCATGAAGAAATGCGGTCTTCACATCAAGTTGTTCAACTTCAAGGTTCATACTTGCAGCCATGCCAAGTATAACCCGAATAGAAGACATCTTCACAACCGGTGAGAAAATCTCGTGAAAGTCAATACCTTTCTTTTGTCCAAAGCCTTTCACAATAAGACGTGCCTTGTACCTCACATTCTTGCCATCATTCTTCAATTTGAAAACCCACTTATTTTTCAGAATTTTCCTCTCCTTAGGCAACTTCACTAAGTCATAGGTGTGATTTTCAAGTAAGGAGTTCATCTCCTCTTCCATGGCCTTTTTCCAATCACCTTTCTTTGCATGCTCAATTGCTTCTTGGTAGCTCTCCGGCTCCCCTTGATCAGAAATCAACACAAATTCATTGGGAGAATACTTTCTTGAAGGTTGTCGGTCCCTTGTAGATTTTCTTAACTCAAGTTGGTGTGAAAGTTCTTGAGTTGGATGCTCTTCCTTAATTTCTGGCTCAACTTCATTAGGATTAGCATCATCTTCCACTTCTTCAATAGGTGGCTGCACATCTCCCCCATTTTCATCATCAACTAAAGATGAAGGAGATGGATCTATGTCAATGAGATCACTAGTTTTTGGCTCCGGTTGATCACCTTTATCAAAGTCTTCAATTGTTTGGTCTTCAAGAAACACAACATCACGACTTCGAATGACTTTCTTGTCGACCGGATCCCACAATCTATACCCAAATTCATTACGCCCATAGCCAAGAAAAATACATTGTCTTGACTTACTATCAAGCTTGGACCTCTCATCCTTTGGAATGTGAACAAAAGCTTGGCAACCAAACACTCTCAAGTGCTCATAAGACACATCTTTGCCAGTCTAAATTCTTTCAGGAACATCACCATTCAAAGGATAGCAAGGAGACAAATTGATCAGGTCAACCGCTGTACTCATTGCCTCACCCCAAAAGGATCTTGGCAATTTAGCTTGTAAAGCAAACACCTTGTTCTTTCTACAATGGTGCGGTTCATCATCTCGGCAGCGCCATTTTGTTGAGGAGTCTTCTTAAGCTTTTTGATGCGAATACCTTGGCTGCGACAATACTCATCAAATGGCCCAATGTATTCACCACCATTGTCTATTCGGATGCACTTCAATTTCTGTCCTGTTTCTCTTTCAACCATGGCCTGAAAATGCTTAAATACTTCTAGAACTTGATCTTTAGTTTTTAGTAGATAAGTCCAAACTTTCCTTGAATAATCATCAATGAAAGTAACAAAATAAAGTGCACCACTATGTGTTCTAACTTTTAAAGGACCACAAACATCCGAATGAATCAACTCCAAAACCTTTTCTTTTCTAAAAGCAAAATTTTTATGAAAACAAACTCTATGTTGTTTACCCGCCAAACAATGAACACAAGTTTTAAGATGTATACCTTTCAAACCGGGTAGAAGCTCTTTCTTGAACAAAACTTGCAGCCCCTTTTTACTCATATGGCCAAGCCACTTGTGCCACAATTCGGTAAAAGTATCATCTTCAAGTGCATTGACAATACCTTTACAAATTTTTCCTTGCATTGAATAAAGTGTATGAGTCTTCTTGCACTTAGCCACCACCAAAGAACTCTTTGTGAGCTTCCATATTCCATCACCAAATTTGTTGTTGAAGCCTTCATCATCTAACTTCCCGGTAGAGATCAAATTGAGGCGAATGTCGGGAACATGCCTCACATTTTTAAGCAACAATTTGCAGCCCAAATTTGTTTCCAAGCAAACATCACCCATGCCGATAATCTTGGACAAACCTTCATTACCCATTCGAACAGAACCATAATCTCCTGCAGTGTAGGTAGTGAAGAAATCAACTCGAGAAGTCACATGAAAAGAAGCACCAGAATCAATTACCCAACTGCTCTCTTGGCCCACAAAATTGATACAATCATTTTCACAAACGACCATGAGATCATCGGTAATGCTTTGCCGTTGTGTCTTCTTGCTTCTTATCTACACTTTTGTCACGCCTTTTCTCCTTATTCTTGAGCTTTCGGCATTCCCGCTTCATGTGCCCTTTCTCATGGCAATAATAACACTCAACGTCTTTCTTTGAAAAAGAACCATCTCTTGACTTGTCACGGCTTTGATCACGACCATGAGGAGCCTTACTCCTCCCCCTTGTTTTGCTTCGGCCTCTCACAACAAATGCTTCCGAATGAGAGGAACCGGCTGATTTTCTTCTAGTTTCTTCATTCAACAAGCTACTAGTGACTTGGCCCATTGTGATAACTCCATCGGATGCTGAATTACTAACTGTCACAACTAAAGTCTCCCAACTTTCGGGTAAGGAACTAAGTAGCATCAAAGCCTGCAACTCATCATCAAAAATAATTTTCATAGAAGCAAGTTGGTTAACAATACTCTTTATTTCATTCAGATGTTCCGGAATAGGGCTGCCCTCTTTATATTTTAAATTAACCAACTTACGAAACAGAAAAGCTTTATTTGTGGCTGATTTTCTATCATAAAGACTCTAATTTTTTTCATAAATCATGTGCCGAAGTCTCAGTGGCAACATGATGAAACACACTGTCATCAATCCATTGACGGATAACACCAACGGCTTTTCGATTAAGCCTCTTCCACTAATCATCTTTACATTCCCTTCCATTGATTTACACAAATAAATAAACCCCAATAAACCGTAAGCTCTGATACTAGTTGTTAGGGAAAATCGATGAATCCCCACAAGTAAATCAATCAATGGGAATGAAAACTAATGTAGAAAAATTAAATCAAAGGCAACACAAGAATTTTTACGTGGTTCCCTTAATGTGAGGTACGTCCACGGGATCGAAATCCGATTCCACTATCAACCAAATAAGTTCCAAACGATTACAAATGAGACACTAATGGTCTCACAAAACCACCCTTAGGTGAATTCTAAATAATCACAAATAAATAAGAGGAAAGACCTCACCAAATAGGTGAACCAAAATCTTGATTAGAGTTGAAGAAGATCCAAAATAACGAACCAAATCAACTCCACCAAAACACCCAAACAAAGATGCACTCAAATCAATTTTGATGCTGCTTCACAAAAGCCACCCGAAGCACTATCTCACCAAAGACAAGTATATGCTACTCCTTGACAAAAACGGCTCACATAAACAATATATTTCTATATTGTTAATTCTAGGGTTTGTTTTATCAAAACCCTAACTGTAACCAAATTGGATTGGGCCTCCACAAATATAATATATAAAAATATATTATACTAAACCAAGCCAAATTAAAACTCTTTTTCCAAAACCAATTGGGTCCCACACTCCAATAAGGAGGTATACCCAACACTTGGATTGTACATAACTCATTTCATTATGTTCTTAGTGTGTTTCTAGCCTTTAATCTCATTATTGTGTCTTAATCTTGGCCTAGGATGCAATGAGGATGCCAAAATACATTTGAAAACACTTAATCAAACTTCTTTGAAAATAGGGGTCCAACTCGAAGGCATAATTTCCCTTGCTTTCGGCGGATATGCAAACATGTCTTGGGGCAGCAGGCTCAACTTCGTTCGCTCGAGCGGTCTGCAAACTTTGAAAAAGTACTGGTTGTGTGATTTTCACGCTCGACGGTCGCTCAAGTGTGAGACTCAGGTCTTCGCTCGAGCTTAACTTTCATCACTCAAACGGTCTGCAAAATATGAAACTTTTGGGAGCTTGCATTTCACGCTTGAGCAGACTTCTAGTCCCTCGAGCGGAGATGCAAAAACAAAGGTGGCCGCTCGAGCGTAGGATCTGTCGCTTGAGCGGAGAGGTCAAATTTTGGAATTTCCAGATTCACCTCCAAGCTTCCAAACTCAACTTCAAAGCTACAAAACTCATCCTTTTGGGCCAAACACTTGAGAAAACACATTTAAACTTGGAAAACATTCAAAATTCAAGATCATTTCATGAAATCAAAGCCAAAAAGCATGCCAAATGTTCAAAACGAAGCTTAATTCTTTGAAAAACATAACATACATGCATTGTCTTGACTTTAAAACTTCCAAAACATGATCAATTGGTATGAAATGGTATTAATCAAGATGAATTCTCAAAATAAAGGTAAGATGGGCACATCCATGAGAGAATTCTTTGAAATCAAATTCAAATTGTGTTCAAATGGACATGCATGTATGAGATGCTCCTCTTTTCTGCCTTCTAGTTCAATTCTTGCTTAACTTAGCTCACTTTTCTTGAATACATGTATGGAATGACTTAAACTCAAACCTAAAGGTTGAATTTTTACTTTAGATGTTCAATTATGCTCTAGAGTGCTAAAATCCTCCAAATTCTCTTCCAATGTTTAGCAATGCCTTTCTTTCCTTCCTTGTTTGTTGAATTCAATTCTCAAGCTTTCCTCTCCCTCTCTTCTCACGTTTTTGGGCTCATAAGGATGAAGATGAGATGTGTCTTAAGTGGTATATAGGCCTTATATAGGCTTGCTTAGTGGTCTTTAATTAATTTAGCTTAAGCTAATCATAGTGGCCTTGATGAATCTAATTTAATCGTTCCGAATCAATTTTCAATTGTACCTACCACAATGTTCTAGAAATTTCAAATAACACATAAACCAAGTTAATTTCGTGATCGGATGCTGATAAGACCTTCAATTCACAGAACAAAATAGAAATTCAAACAGATATTTCTACATCAGACAAATATGAGCACAAATAATGCAATACATATGCAATTTTCTCAAAAATTCACCTTAATTACTTATTAGGCATAATTAATCATGGTTAGTCGACTAATCACAAGTCGGGGTTATTACAATGGCAAACCTTAACAAGTCTTAGAATCCACCACTTCCTTTGGTTGGCTTCCCATCTTAGGCTCCTGTAACAGGCCCGCGAGGGAACTCACGGGTTACAGTTCGGACTCGTTTTCTTGTCACGGTTCTAAATCTTGAACCAAAGAGTCGAAATCCGACAAATCGTTTTGAGAAAATAGATTTTTGAAAAGAAGTGCCAAACATGGACTGCTTTGCCAGATACAGAGTCGCCACATAAATATTTTTTTTTAATGGGAAAATTTAGGAAACCCTGACTTGGTGCCGAAGGCCACGTGTCCGTCATCACCAAAGTTGCCTCGGCTCGGGAGCTTGGGTACGATTGGGGAAGGTCAGCTATGAGCACCCCCTCTCGCCCGGTTTGAAGATCGGCCTCTACTAACTGTGATATCCGTTTTTGAAAACGTTCTGTGTTCTTATTCCAGTTATTAGCCTAGAATTACTATATTATGCGCATAACAAACAAGTATAGACTAGATTGCCTAATTTGGAAGTAAGCATTGCATATCCGTTTGCCTTGAAAAAACACTTTGGAATTTGCTACTCGTAAGTAGGCTAAAATACGGATTTCAACGAGTTTTTCCAACTCAGACAATCCAACCTTCACCTACAGGCAATCAAACAGTTATATCACATAAGCATCTAGCCACATGGTAAGCATGCTGTCATGATAGCATTCACACACATGCGAGATGCTAAAGCATGAAAATACTTACATCGTACTTCGTGCCAAAACAATAAACTAGTTAGCAAACATGCATGGTCCTAGTTCATGTCAAATTGACTAATGTAACACATACGTGATGCAATTAAGGTAGGCTCAGCTAACCTAAACATGGTATGTGAAATGCGATCAATTGATGCACGTATTCAATTTGGAATTGAAGTGCAAATGCAGTTAGCATGATGCGCCGAGCCCGGTGCATGCAAGACAATTGTATGGATGCACGCATGCATAGCATAAGGTATGCTAATTTAAACATACCCTAATCTACCATCATAAGCGGGTAAATAAAAGGGAAGAAAGAGGTGAGGGTTGGAAGACATGCACACACACGCACCCACACTTATTACAGATTCGCCCTCGCTCGGAGGGACCAAACACTACAACAAAATCGAGTTTTTACGACTCTACATTAACGGCATACAATAAATGGAAGCCGTGGTTTCTCACTTTTACGACATGCTTTTTTTGTACGTCGTAAATACTTTTCCAACCACGGCGTGTCTATTGCATAGGCCGTAAATGATAATAACGATGATTTTTTTACGCTTACAATGCACGCCGTAAATAATAAAACTTTCTACGACGTGCATATAGTGTGCCGTTAATACATCAATTATACATGGCGCTTTATCGTTAGTCGTGAAAAGTGAACATTTTTCACAACGTACACAATGCCCGCCGTTAAAAATATTATATTTTTTACGACGCACATATTATCGGCCGTTAAAAATATTGTTTTTTCACGACGCACAATGCATGCCATGAATTGTATGTTACAAAAATAAAGGCGCTAAAATAGAATTTTGTGGCGCCATTTCGCCAAAAAAATAAAATAAAAATATACACGCTACTCCTCTCAGTGTCCTCTGCCTCTCATCTACCCCTTCTCTTTCGTCTCTCTCCTTTTGCAACCATCGCCATCGGGACGCCGCCGACCGCCGACCATCTCTCCTCTTGCCATCATTCTCTCTCGACGAACTACCGACCACCTTACCTCTCCTCTCACCTCATCTTTTTTTTTTTTAAATTTATTTTATTTATAATAATCGTGTATTTGTATAGCTGTGTAAAAACCCTAGGTCATGTCTCCGTCTTCTTCAATTCAACCTTGGGTTTGATTTTGATTCGATTAGTGTTTTGATCTTTCAGATTAGACAGAGAACAGACATAGCGAGAGAGAGGGAGAACCATCATCGTTACTCTCATTGAAAAGGTACCGTATATATAAATCCACATTCATATGCTTTTTTGTTAAATCATCGATTGTTGATGCTTATGGTCATTGAGATTTTTCGACTCAAAGTTGCCAAGATGAAGGTAAGAAGATTTCCTTATTTTATATTGATTGTCATTTCTGTTTGGGTGCCAAGAAAATGCAGGAAAAATTAATCAAACTATAGAAATTTTGAGTATTGGTGTTTCACTATATGGGTTCAGTTAAAATGAGTCTGCCTTTGGTTTTTTGGGTTGGGTTAGTTTAGCTTGATTTTGGGGAAAAATCAAAGAAATAGAAGAAGAATCTGACTTCTGCAGAAACCCTCTCTCTTTTCTCCTCTCTCTCTCTCTCTCTTGATTTTGCTATGGCGGAATATATCTGTTTCGTCAATAAGGTAACTATAAAATTTCCATTTTTCTTGTTTCTTTCCCTTTTAGCTTTTGCTTTTTGATCCATTTCAACTTTGAATTTGTGGGTTTGTTCTCTGTTTTTTCCCTCTTAATTTTTATTTTTTTTAAGGCGTATGTTCGGTGATTTTGAAAATGTCTTATTTCTTCTTGTACCCAAGCTTTTATTTTGAAAATTTGTTGCGGATTGGTAATCCATTGATGTTTATGGAAGCTAACTCGAGATGGGTTTGAAGTGAATCTTTGCATGGCCTGATCGGCCGGATACTTTGAAATCCACATTGCATTCATCTTTTATTATTTCTTGATTTATGGGTTTGCAATTAATCTGAGATGGTTTGAAGGATGCCTTTTGTCTTTATTATTTCCCTGTTATTAAAAAAAATGTTTTTTTTTGTTTTGTGTGTGTATGTGTGTGTGTGTGTGTGTGTGTGTGTGTGTGTGTGTGTAATATATGTAGATGAGTTTGAAGAAGAATATTATAGATATTTGCATTTTCTGAACTGCGTTGTTCTGTACCTATCAATATATTTCTTATATGTGGAATTTTTAGTTTCTGTTTTATAAAATAAAACCGGCATTTCTTTATTTTGTTTTTTCCTACATTTTTTCAGTCTTAAATTCACGATGATTTCCCCTAACTAGTTTTTCTTATTCCCGTGCAATTTATAATTTCTATCTTCTACACTTGTTGTTTTACTTAATTCCTCAATTAGGGTTTTTATTTTATTTTATTTATAATTTGCTTCTTGATATTTGGGCATTATTTTTGGATCACAGGATACTCTCATCATAAAGCCCTCCAAGAAATCTCCAGTACTGTTTAGGACGATAGTTTTAATATTCGCAATGGTCGGTGGTGTATGTATCTGTTCCATTTGCATAAAGCAATCAAACACCCACACCAAGACTGAATTTCTAAACATTGAAGTCATTGAGAGGCCTTATCCTGATTATGACATTGATAAATCCCAAATTTCCTACTTGCATTACCCCAAGCCTGAAACATTTAGCAGGTTAGTGAGAAATGAATTATTGATGTTGGTTTTGAATTTGGGATTGATTTGGATTTTGCTAATGTTGTGTTCTGGTTCATTTTAGGGCTGAATGTGCATGCAATCTGTTCGATTCTTTGCCATTGTCTCAATGTAGAGATCTGGGATGGATGGTTTGAGACCTTTGTTAAATAGTCATATGAATGTGAGTTTCAATAGGGAGATATTCTATGTTCAAGAGAGGAAGGATAATATGTCTTCAATTATCACCGTATTTGGATAGAGTTTACAACTTGGATTGGTTAAGTAGTGCTTCAAAGAATCATTGCTAAACGGCAATCGGTATACATTCTCAACTTTTTTAAGCTATAGTTATTTTTATTATTTTTCACTTGGTGGTTAATAAATAACATTGCTTACTAAAATCTGCTTGTTGATCTTTGCCAAAGCGCAACAGAAACTTATATGTTACACTAAAAAAGCTGGATGTAGGTCGGTGCTTTGAAAACTACTGTAGTCTTTGCTGAATTGACTATGTGGTGGGCGATGCTTAAATGTTACTTGTACCTTTGGGGTTTCAAAATGTTAAATTATGTTTTGGGCTTTATAGATGGGAAAGAGTTAGAATTTTCTTGGTTTCAAAGATGATGAGTCATTGGAATTTCAGGAATTTTATTCTATTCTTGGAATTACGGACAACATCTATTCTAGGGAATTTTTTTGTTAATAAAATGGAGATGGAGGTAGTAATAGCGTGAGAGTTATAGAGTGGGCTTGCAGATGAATAAAGAATATTAGTGGCTGGTTGTGATTAAACAACAAATCTTTCCCACAAAAAATAGAATACCATCTTTTAAAGATGCTGGAAAATTATCTTAAGTGATCTCTTTATTGAAGTAAAAAAGTCAAGTATTGTTTGTAAGCTGGTTGGCTTTTTTTCCTACTCAAACTGTTGTATCAATATTAGAGAAGTCAAAACTTTGATTACATAATTAGAAAAGGTAGATCATCTAATTAAATTTAAACTAATGGGTCTTTACTATAGTTAAGTGCTGAACTGATATTAGGAGCCCTTTTGCAACTTCTTTCTTTAATGATAGCCACTTTGTTGCCGTTTCCGGAGAAGAAAAAAAAAAACCTGTCCCTGAACAGCACCAGACTCCTTTTTCTTCACTCCCAAACTTGTACCCTTTTATTACCACGTATAAACCCTAACAATCAACATAATTTTACTAAGCTTTCGAGCACAAAAGCCTTACAGTAGCCTTTTTTTTGCTGCTGCCTTACATAATTTTTGGGATAGCCCCTAGTAGACACACTCGTTTTACATCATGTACTCCTCTGAATTTTTATTTTGTAGTTTCCTAAATCTCTTATTTAATGAAGTGAAGAATGGATGATGATTTTAATGCAGATTTCATACGTATGGGGACGAATGAGAATGAAATATCCTTGCTAGAGAAAAAGAGAGAAGGGCATGCTATTTTTGCGGCATTGTAATGTAATCTGTTTACCTTATTGGGTTCATCAATAAAGATTTTCTTTGCCGTTCAAAAAAAAAAAAAATTTTGCGACATTGTATTGTGCAGCATTGTATTGTTGTAGTGTTTGCTGAAAAAAAAAAAAAAAATCTAATCAATTTCCTCTATAATCACATCCCTGCCTACAAGGAAAAAAAAAATCTATTCAATTTCTTTTTCATTATGATTTATTCTAAAAATTTGCCTTATAATAGTGTAAGTACCTTTTGATTATGTAATTCTGTCTAAATATATAACCTGTTTCATATACTAACCATTAAAGCTTCATTAATTTGTTTAGGACCATGGAACTGTTAGTTGAGTATTGAAAGGGTAAGGAGTCCATGAAAATCAACTAAAACATTTTGTTTATAATGTTATAGAGAATCAAAATCAACCAAAACATTTCTAACACCAAAATTATAAATTCTATGTTTATGGAAGCTTAAGCAGAAACATCTATAAATTTTTAGGTTGAGGATCTTGCTCGGTTATCGTTAATACAACTCCTGTCTACATTGATGTGGATGATGGGCAGAAGAAGGTAAATTAATCATTGGAATTTATTCGTATAGATTCTATTTTTTTATTTACTTTTCTTTAGGTATGGATACATTTTCATATAATCTACAAATCAAAGTAGTCATTGCTCCACTAAAAAATCCAACATACACAAAAAGCCAATATTAATTCTCTTTCTTTCTTGTGCTTAACTTGACAAGTTCATAAAGGCAGTTTTAGAGCTTTTGTACCATCCCAGTTTGTATGTTCTTTCTACAAATGTTGTTAAGGACCTTTTTTTTTTTCTCTCTTTTTTTGGACATATAATTCTCAAAAATTTGCAACATTAGAGATGCTTATGTTTCTTTGTTGAATTGGCAAAGAAGCATCTTCTTTGTTAGTTAGGTGGCACATTCTTCTTTGTCTTCTTTGTGAATTTTGGGGCACCAAAAACACCAAAATCGGCACCAAAACATCACCAAAATTAGCATGAAAAACATTTCTGCGGCCCAAAAACGACACCAAAATCGATATAGCGAATAATCGGACAACAACACTCGGCAACAACTAGCGACAATGACAACTCCATTACTGTGACATCAAGGTTAACCCCACTGCTACATTTCGGCTCTTTATCATTACATCATTCAAACCATATAGAAATAACTATCGTTACATCATATCGATTAACTCCAAGTTGGACAAGAGCGAAGCGGTATGCTCTGAGATCACACACAGGTACAAACGTTTTAGTGATCAACTTATCATGTAATTTGAACAATTTATATTACTGAATAGGGAAGATAAGTAAATCTTTACAATGTTTCTTTTTTTCCCATATAAAATCATTTTCTGCAGGAAAATAGAAAAATAAAAGATTGTCTTATAAAATCTAAAGTTGGTAAATGAAGGATATGACTCTCTTCAGTAGAGAAATGTGGTAACACAACTTCAATCCAATTCTTAATAAACAATAAACAGGAGATCAACTTAAAGATTGTCTTCTAAAAATTTTCAATACCCAGATTTTATTTTTATTTATTTCCCACAATATTTATCCAACATGATAGTGAAACTAGCATTTTCTGCAAAATAGTTTGTTTTTGTTCCACTGGTTATTTGTTGGCCGTTAATTAAATGCGACAATGAATTGCCAAGATTGAAATCATGCTATGCCAAATAGAGGCTAGTCAAATTTTTAGCATTGTTGAGTTAATAAAGATATTGGTTTCTGGTACAGTATTGTTTTATCGTTAAAAAATAATTGCTTTTATGTTACTAGGTTTGGCATATATACATATATATATATATTTATTTATTTATTTTCCTCCTTTTATTGCCTAAAAAATTATGTGAATTTCTTATAAATTCCAATGCTACCCAGTCTAAATGAGATGTTACTTTCTTTGCAGGTGACTGAGGCTCTTGCCCATGCTGGCCTTAAGTCTTCTAATCTCATTGTTGGTATAGACTTCACTAAGAGCAATGAGTGGACAGGTTGAATTTTTATGCTAACTTGAATGTTTTAAGCGTTATTATCAGTTACCGGAAACATGTTGATCTTGGACTGGTAAATAGGTGCAAGGTCATTCAACAGAAGAAGCTTACATTACATTGGAAGTGGTTTAAATCTGTACGAACAAGCCATTTCTAGTATTGGGAAAACCTTGGCAGCTTTTGATGAGGATAATTTGATTTCTTGTTATGGATTTGGAGATGGTAATTTCTTTGAGCCAGAGATAATACTTTCTGAGATCAATTTTTTTGAATATTGGCAATAATTAGTACTTAGTTACAATAACATGCACCTTCTTGCAAAAACTGAACTTATTATGATATTGTTATGTGCCTTTTACTTTTTGATTTTACTCTTATTTTTTGTTCCAATTTATGCAGAATTTTCTTAAGGTTGTATTATTGTGGTAGCTTGCTCATAGGGTTAAGTGAGATCTCACGGAGATGAGGAAGGCGATTCAGGTGGCTCAAAAATTTGACGAAGCCAACAACAATTGCTAGAGAAGGTCTTAACCATTTGCAATCCTTTCCCCGTGGCATGGAATGTATAGATCCACTATGACTGGGGTAAACTTCTCTTCTACTGCTAATTCTTGTTTTGCTATTCAGTCATTGCCATAGAATGAAGTAAATTGGTCCAACTGGGTTTGCATTTTCCATCATGTTATTCTCGTTGGACTCTGTTTGCTGGCTGCTTCAGATATTTCTAGCTTGTTTTTTTTTTTTTAAAAAAATGAAAGCCAAAATTTATCTGTAATCACTACATCACTAGGACTCTTCTGAAAGATTGATATTTCATTCTATTGTATTCATGATCTTATATTGATTTTTGAATATTTGAGCCAAATTTTCATTACTGGGTATTCTTGTAGAATGCATCAAATATTTATATTTGAAATAAATTTCTTCCAAGGCCCCAAATTGAGGGTTCCCTAATTGACCACTTTTGCCTTCCTAACAATAATACCTTCTTTCCATTCTTTTTTGGCATTAGGTTGCGGAAACTTTAATAAAAAAAGTACTAGCTCCCCCTTCTCAAAAAACTAAGCTAGCTGAGGCAACAGAGGTTAGACATCTGTATTTTTTTGTGGTTTTCCTAGTTGAAATAGTAGTAAGATTAGATTCCAAAGTTTCTTCCTTTCCTCTATCCTCTTCTTAGAACATCTGTGAATCAATTTAAATGATCTCTCATGTCATCAAGATTTAAGCCTAAAATGCAACCAAAGAACTAAATATATGCCAATGCTAAAGAACTAAAACAAGCTTTAAAATTAGTTACCCAAGCTAAATATATGCCAATTGAGTTCATCTTTTAATTAATCGGGAATCTCTATTATATTTAAATTTCTAATTTATTATGTACCCATCTTCTGTTTAAAATTAGACTCTGGATAATGTCTTTTCCCGATAAAATTAGTCAGATTGAGACTGAGTCATATCTTTTCAGTCATAGGTTCAACACTTGAAAAATATTTTCAATAACACCCGGCGTCCTGATTTTGGTCATGGCTTAGTTTTGTTCTTCACTTGGATTGTGAAAATGAATTGATTTTCTTGTACCCATGAACACAGTGACCCCTTACCAAATTATTTTTTGGTTCAGTTTCATGAAAGTTTCCCATTATACTCCTTTCCTCATCTTATTCTAGGAAGTTAAGTTCATGCATTTTTTGATGCTCTACTTACTGCACCTGCTATTAGAGATAACAGGTTTGACAATTTAAGGTGGTCTACTTGTTGCTCAAATAGATTTTGTCTCCTTAGTCTATCATTGGTTTGAATTGTCCTTGGGCCCTATTTGTATAATTACTGCCTCTATTTGAAAAAATGTTGCCCCTTCCAAAGCTCGATTAGATGGTGGGGTTTAGTTTGGGCATTACCAGGCTCTGTTAATGACTTACTCGAATGGTGGGCCAGTGTAAATTTGTCAAAACTGGGGAGGAAACTTTGGAATTCCATTCTATTTGCTGTTTTATGGTCAGTTTGGAAGTGTAGGAATTGATTTATTTCTTTGTGTTGTCATTGATTTATTTCTTTGTGTTGTGATTACACTACAGGAAAAGACACCTACAGCGACCACTTTTGGCGACTAAAACAAATTTAGTCGCCAAAAGTTCTGATTAACTACCAAAAATAAATTTGGTCGGCAAAAGTCATATTTTTGGCTCCTATTTATTTTTAGTCGGGGAATTTTGATTATTGGCGACTAAAAAAAATTTAGTAGCTAAAGATATCACAATTGGCGACTAAAATAAATTTAGTCAGCAAAAATGGCAGAAATTGGCGACAAAAATTTTTTTTAGTCGCTGTTGGTACACATTTGGCTACCAAATCCGTTGGTCGGCAAATGTTTTAATAAAAAATTATTTTTTGTCTTTGGCGACTAAAAATTTAGTCGGGAAAACATGATTTTCAGCGACAAAAATTTTTTTAGTCGCTGTTGGTACACATTTGGCTACCAAATCATTGGTCGACAAATGTTTTAATAAAATATTAATTTTGTCTTTGGCGACTAAACATTTAGTCGGAAAACATGATTTTCGATGACAAAATTTTTTTAGTCGCTGTTGGTACACATTTGGCTACCAAATCCGTTGGTCGGCAAATGTTCTAATAAAATATTAATTTTTGTCTTTGGCGACTAAACATTTAGTCGCCAAAAGTTGATTTTCTTTTATTTTATTTATTTTTTACACAATTAAATAAATCTATTTTTTTAAATTAAATAAATAAAATATCAATAAAAATATATGTTATTTTTTAATTAAAATTTTAATTAAATTTATTTTTAAAAATATTAATAATTAAATAATGAAATTAAATAAAATAAAACATCAACAAAATTTAAATATTTTGTGGCAGAATTTAAATAATGAAATTAAATAAAATATTACATCAAAAAAATTAATTAATTAGCAGTTGGTGACTCAATTTTTTTAAAAATTTTCCTTCTTTTTTTTTAAAATTTTCTTTCTTATTTTCTTATATATAAAATATAAGAATATAAAATTAAAAGCTCAATTTGTGATTATATTTTTCAGTAAAAAAAATATTAGGACAAATATTTAAGATAATTTATAATTTTATTACTTATATTTTTATTTAAATATCATTTTAATATATTTGTTACTTTTAATATATTTTTTACCCACTGAATTTTATTTAAATATCTTTCTATCTCTCTCGATCTCTCTCGTCCATTTCTCTTCTCTCTCTGTCTCTCTCTTTTCTGTGTCTCTCTCTCACTCATCTCTTTTCGCTTTATTTCTCTCTCTTTTTGTCTATCTCTCGCTCATCTCTTGTTTCTCTCTCTATCTTTTTATCTCTCCCTCTATCTCTCTCTATCTCTTTTTCTATCTATCTCTCTCTCCCTATCTCTCTTCCACTCATCAATCTTCTCTCTCTCTGTCTACTTGTCTATTTGTCTATTTCTCCCTCACTATGTTCGCCTTGCTCACTCTCTTACTCACATCTTCTCTATTTATCGAGCTCCTTCTCGATTTATCGATCCACTATAAGAAAATACACTTTTAGCAACCACTTTGTCTGTCTCTCTCTCTCGCTCATCACTCTATCTATGTCTCTCTATCTATCTCTCTTCTTTATCTGTCTCTCACAAAATTAAAATATTTTAAAAATATTTAAATATTTAAAATATTTAAAAAATTGATTTGAATTAAGTTTTGAAAAGAGTTTTGAATTATCTGTCTTCTTTATTTATTGAGCTCTCTTTCGATTTATCGATCCATTACAAGAAAATGCACTTTTAGCGACCACTTTGTCTCTTTCTCGCTCATCACTCTGTCTCTTTCTCTGTCTCTCTATCTCTTTTCTCTATTCGTCTCTCACTCATCTCTCTCTCTCACCACCCATCTTCTCTACCACATTTACCACTACTGCAAATGCCAGTCAACTACCACCACTCTTCTCTTTCTCTCTTTCACTCATCACTCTTCTTTCTCTATCTGTTTGTCTATCTGTCTGTATGTCTTTCGTTCATCTTTCTTCTCTCTATCTCTCTCATTTGTCTTCTCTCTATGTCTCTCTCGCTCATCTCTCTTCTCTCTATCTCGCTCATCTCTCTTTTCTCTCTCTCTGTCTCTCTCACTTATCTCTCTTCTCTCTATCTCTCTATTTTTCTATTCTCTCTCTCGTTCATCTCTTTTCGCTCTCTTTCTATATATCTCTCATCTCTTGTTTCTCTCTATTTTTCTATATGTCTCTCTCTATCTCTTTCTCTCTCTTTCTCTCTGTCTCTCTCGTTCATCTCTCTTCGCTTTATGTCTCTCTTGCTCATTTCTCTTCTCGCTATCTCTCTCTGTCTCTCTCGTCCAACTATCTTCTCTCTATGTTTCTTTTCTGTCTATCACTCTCTCTCACCACCCATCTCTCTACCACCTTCACCACTCAAACTCCATTCGACCACCACTAATACTTCTACTGTCGCTACCTCACCACTGCCACTCCATTTACACTACCACTACCACAACTTCACCACTAATCTTTTTCGCCATCACCAGCACCACACCATCACCACCACCACCACCACCATCGCCATCACCACCACCACCACCACCACCACCATTAATTAAATCCACTTGACACATGATTTCTTCATCTGTCTTTATCTATGAGAAAAATATACATATTGCATGTTCTAAAATTCTAAAAAATTGATTAATGCCTAGTTAGTCATGCAGGAGTCCCAAAAAAAAAAAAAAAAAAAATACGGGTTGAGCTGGCTCATAATTTGTTTTTAAAAAAATGTTCCTTCTTTTTTTTTTTAATTTTCTTTCTTTCTTTTCTTTCTTATTTTATATATATATAAAATATAATAATATACAATGTTTCTTTTATTATATTTTTCAGTACAAAAAATATTAGGACAAATATTTAAGATAATTTAATTTTTGATTTTTTTTAATTTATAATTTTATTACTTATATTTTTATTTAAATATAATTTTAATATATTTTTTACTTTTATTTTAAATTTTTTTAAAGTTGTTATTTTTCTTTTTTACAGACTACATATTAGTGGCGATTATATTCCTCTCAAATTGGGATTCCCCAAAATAAATATTCCTCTCAAATTGGGGATTCCCCAAAATTTAGCCCTAACCCTTCTCCGTTTCTCATCTCGGTCTCACACACAACTCCTCCTCCTCCTCCTTCTCGCCTTGATCGCGCCACCATTGTGCTGCAACCCAAAACCCCACCACTCGCTCTATCACTAGTCGGCTAAATCCTTTGTCAACTCATTGTCAGCGGGTTGTTACCCGTGGTGTCTTGCATTTGTCTTTAACACCCCACTTTATCGTGAGTCTTAGCTTGGCTCTCTTGGTTTTCTCTTGCTCTGTTCCTTCCTCATCATTGCTCTAGATCTGAGTAAGTATTTGAAGCCCTCTTTCTTCAACTTCTGATAAATAAAGAGAAATAATTTTTGAACTAGTGCTCTGTTGAATCTTGATAGATTTGTTGCAATGAATCTTAATCATGTGCATATTGAAGACCATAGAATTGTTGCAATTTGTCATTGTTGATGTTCGAGAGGATGAATTTGTTGATTCTTAATAAATTTAATTTAATTTTCTCTTTATAATCTTTGATTTCAAATTTTTCCTTCCACAATCGGTGAAGAATCGAGGTAGTCAAATTTGAATTATTCATTATTCTTATTTATCACAGAACTATATTTTATTATTTATTTATTTTTACATCATTGGACCATCGTTGATTCTTGTTGCTCTGAGTTGAGACAGAAGCTGGTGTAGTAGAGACTTGCTACTCTGTGTGTCTTACCACTTCTATTGGCGGGGTGTTAGGATGCCACAAACAAGAACAATTGATGAGTACTTGAAAAAATGAGGGTTTCTTCCCACATTCTCATTGTCATCACTTGATTTTGTAGGTTGAAGTGAAGGATTTGTGTTTGAAGCAAAGGGAAGAGATAAAGGCGTTGAAGAATCTTGTACTATTTCAGGATGCCATGAATTCAGTTTGAGGAACTTTGGGAGAAGCAAGTTTGAACTAAGCGAGCAAAACAACTCATCCCTAGTCTCCATAGGCAGGTCACTTCTCTTCTGAGCCAACTTCAATGCCTTGCCAAAGATCTTGCGAGGTAGCACTTTACATGTGACACTAAAACCTTCAAATTATTGGTGTTTGAAATTTGTGGATAATCTTGTCGACTCTCAGGGACAACGGCATATGATCAAGAAGACATCCCTAATTCTCTGGTAAACCCTTCATATTAAACGTAAAATTATAAATTGTAGCGATGATTGTGATTCAAATTTAACCTATTTTGCATATTATAATTTGAATTTTGTTCTAGTATTTTTGTTATATATGAGCTTTTATTCCTTTCAAGAACCATTGAGATGAATGGCCTTTTGAAAAGCCAATACATATTTTGGTGGCCAAAATCACAAAGGAGAAGATGATAATCTTCCTTAAAATCAAATAAGGAGTTATAAACAAATACTAATTTATAGATATTCTATTCTATGTAATAATCATCGACAATTTATTTAGGAATTGACTCTGGAGATCACATCACACCACTCTTGGCGATCCGGATGACATGATCGTCAATGATATAAATCCTGTTTAACACCTTATTATGCCGACACAAAGTCCAAGGTATGTAGAAGAAGATCTTGCATTCTTTTGCACTTCTCAAATTGGATAAAAAAAACCACTGTCTTTTTCACTTAAAAGTGACCAAGAATAGATTGTAACACTTTTTTCTTTTGTCATTTTGGGAGCTGGAAATAGAACTTTAACTAGTTAATATTTTACGAATTTGAGGCATTGGTGTGATTCTCCACGGATGAAAGATTTTCTAGAAACGATATGCGGTTGAGGCACGAGATTGGTTTTGACTTAGTGTTAGAAAAATGTCAAAAGTTCAGTTGTTGCCAATGTTCCAACTCATCGAGAGCACTTACGCGGACGGTAGCAGATCGGTGAAAGCAAATGCACATATGGAAAGTAGATGAACCATAAGTTTTTATGAGTTATTTGGTGAATAGTATAAGTACATAGAAATTGATCACTGTACCAAACACAAATTGTATATAGATGGCTAAGAAATGGGGATCCACCCAACAAATATAGATGACGAGAATGTTGACACTTTTCCTTGGGGAATTCTGTCGATTGAAAAGAATTCAGAATGTTTCCTGCCTTCCTATCTAGTCATTATATATATATATCATTTGTTCCTCGTGTTATTCAATATATTACTATCTTTATTTTCCTTGACTTGATATACATCTATTATCAAAGATTTTCCAACTTACAACCACACCACCTCCATCAAGTGATGTGATGTGTCGCCGTGAGAGAGCTAATGCATTTTGTGAATCCATCCGTGCTCTAGATGCTACAGGTTTGCTCCTTTCAAACCTAGATGCTAATCCATCCGTGCTCTAAATGCTGGTAATTGGTTTGATATGATATCATTTTAAAATTATCATGGTATTGATATCATTTTAAAATTATTTCAGAATTTGTTGCTTCCTCAAATCTTGAAAATTATGTTTAATTATATTCATATTTGAGCTCTGTTTTAGAGACTTTGTAATTATGTTTATTGCTCGGGAATTTTCTAGGTTTTACTCGGTGGTTGTAGCTGGAGCAAGAGAGGCATTGATGAGTGGTGTACCATCCATGTCGATTTCACTGAATTTATTTTGAAGATGAGAAGAACCCAAGTGATTCCTATGAACTCTACTGCCACTAATTCTACTAGGATTCCTATGAACTCTACATCAGCAGCTGTCATGTGAATGATATGATTTCTACATCAACTCAATTATATTCGGTAAGTTTGAAGATGAGAAGAACCCAAGTGATTTTGAAACTTACATTTAGGTTAATTGGCCTTGATTGGATGATTATTTCTTTAAATGTCTTTGGTGATTGAAATTGTTGTTGATATTAGTTTTGGATCTTTTTTATTTATTAGGACAAAGCTATCAAGAGGTTTCTTGTGAGGAACATAGTTGAACAAAGGCTGCGGTTAGGGATGTCGAAAGCGTGTCCTTTTAGTAACATTTCTTTTTCCCTTGCTAGTTTACCTTTCCATTCTAATTTCTTAGTTGTTGTTCATTATGCACTGTGTTTTATTAGGCATAATCAATGAGAAAGGGTTTGTTTGTATGTCAAATATTATACTCACCTTTTTGATAGATGAACCAAGTGTGGTGCTCCAACAATTGCAATTAGAGTCTATAGGTCTTGGTTTGCATTTGTTTTGTATACGTGAAAAGATTAAGTGAGACCAATGCCGATGATTCGGTCGAGGGGTGGTGGAGATGGATTCACGTTATGCGGATATTGAGAGTTGCAAAGCTCAAATCGTTTTCTAAATCCCCCTCATTAAAAGTTTTAGTAAATTTTACATTTGCAGTTGCGAGCTTTTTCCCCACTTTTACGGCATTGTGGATTTCTTTAAAGAAGCGCCTCGGTTTATTGTCAAGGCGGGTCCAATTTTAAGTAACCAATATAGTGCAGTTGGGAGAAAAGACTCGAGTACTTATACTAGAAGAGTTAAGCTCGAGGTTTTAGATGGTTATGATGATGTGTGTGTTCTTTTTTCTTTTAACTTCTTCTCATGTTATGATTCTTGGTTTATGTTCCGATAGAGTAGTTCCAGTGCTATAAGAAATGCTACTACCTTAGTGATTCAGGTTTTCAAGAGGCAAGTTTAGAGGATATGACATACTATGTTCCTATTAGGTTCACATACCAGATAGTATAGAGCAGTTCTTTACAGTAAACTCATCTAAAAATTTCTTCCTCTTCTTCTTCTTCTTGTTTTTTGTGTGTGTGTGGTGATGTGATGTGATAATGATGATCAATTATCATTGCTTATATATTGATGTGATTTATTGCTGAATTAACCATGGCTAGTTTTTGTCAATTTTTGTAAATTTTTGTCAAGTTTGCACAGAAAAACTCAAGTCTAATCATTCAGATGTTTTTTATGTTTAGAGGATCATCTTCTATTGCTTGCCCAATTAATTTATGTTGCTATAAATGACAAGTTCATTCAAGTGTAGATTTGGAGTCTGCTATTTCAAATTGCATGGGCTATTTCAAATAACATTATCAATACTGCATTGCATTTCTCCATTTCAAAATTTATTTTTAATTTGTTGTTCCTAACTTTCTTGGCTATGTTAGTAACTCCTTATGGTCAAACAAGATTGTTATATTGCCCTTATTTATTTATTTATTATTATTGTTCAATTATTTATTTATTTATTAATAGTTAGTTCCAATTTTGTGTGGCGAGAAGCGGTTGCTCGCACTAAAATATTTGAGAGAGAATTGCAAAACGAGTTGCGAGATGGTTAATGGGATGCCTTTGGAGAAACAATAATTGCTTGATGCTTGTAAGATTGGAAGAGGTGGGATTGTGGTGGTTTGTTGATCTCATATATCTTTGGGCCAGTATGAACAAGAGCAAAGAACATGGGTTCTTCGGTTTTAGGAACTCGAAATCTTCGTTCGTTTATTTACTAATTTTAGGATTGATTATCAGGTTGATATTTTGTATTACATATGTCGAATGAAGGGAATATATTTTGTATTACTAAATTTTTGTCTTTGGAATATACTTGGGTCGTATGGAATTTGTATTACATATGTCGAATGGAATGGAATTGGATGTCGAATGCAATTTTTGGCATTTACATTGTCGAATGGTTGATAATATATATTTAGTATTGATGGATTTTATTGTTTATACATTGTATAGGTTGTACTAATAGTGGATATAGGTGGTTCAGAAATTAAAAAAAAAAATTGAATATAGTATTTGGCTACTAATTATTTTGGTAGCCAAAACTATTTTCAAATGTTTTAGCCACTAAAAATGTAGTAGCAAAATGAAGAAAAGTTGCCATCTTTTGGCGACTAAATTCCATAATTAGGCAAATAGTGCAATTAGTGGTCGGTTCAAATAGTTCAAATGGTTCAAATAGTTCAATTGTTATACCTTTCGGCGACTAATATTTTGGTCGCTAAAAATATCACTTTTGCCGACTAACCCAACTTTAGTAGCCAAATGTTGACATTTGGCGACCAAGAATTTAGTAGCTAAAGATTATGCTTTTCGGCGACTATTTTTTTAGTAGCCAAATGTTGCCTTTTCAGCGACCAAACACGATTTAGTCGCTAAAACATTCGCCGACAGGTTTCAGGCGACTAAGTTGGCGACGAAAAAAATTAGTCGCTAATTGTTTTGGCTACTAAAAAAGTGACCTTTGGCGACTATTCTTTTGGTCGGCGAAACTGTCTTTTCCTGTAGTGTTAGGTGAAGGAATCAAAGTTTGTGTTTGAAGCTAGGAGAATCCAGAGAATGAAGCTTTTAGTGCTATCTACTCTTCAATGAAAGATGAATTCTCTGACCCCATTTTCATTTGTTGATCACATTGTGAGAAGGTTTGGATTGAAAACAGATTTGCATTTGGAGTTTTTGTGGAGGTGTATGGTCGCACAATCACTAGATTTATTTGATAAATCTTGAAAATTTGTCGATATGTTTAAAAGTTAGATATACATAGTTTTGGATGGTTTACACTTTTTATGCAGTTTAGAACTTAAGGTTATAGTTTTCGAATGTTTGGAATGTATAGATAATTGTTGAATGTTTATAATTTATGGATATAGTTTCTTTTTGATGTTTCAAACAATGTTTTGGTGGTTGATTAATGTTTTGTGATGCTTGTTTGTAATATTTGTTAGATTGTACAAAATTGGTCAAATAGAACCTGCTGAATTAAAAAAAAAAAAAAATTGTATATTCTACGACAGACATAATAAGTCGTTGTATTACATATTTTACGGCGCAATCAGTGTCATTATTTGTTTCACCAATTAACGGCGTGCAAAAGTAGTCGTAGAAAAAGTAAAAACGATGCACAAAATTTGTCGTTAAATAGTTTTTAACGGCGTACTATAGCATGTCATAGAAAAGTAACAACGACGCACAAAATCTGTCATTAAATAGTTTTTAACGGTGTATGAAGCATGTCGTTAAAAGTGAATGACTTTCCATGACTGGTCATAATATGACGTGCGCCTGCACGCCGTAAAAACCCTTTTTTGTTGTAGTGAAATAAATAATACAAATTAACTAACTACGGGCTAATTAATTATTACAAATTGCCTAATTAGTTAACAAACTAACTAAGCTAGGAAAAATAGTAAACCGCCTCGGGAAGAGTGCCCAATGCAATGCATGCTCGGGTCCTGCTCGGAAGTGCACTGCCATGTATAGACTGCCTCTGTTTTCCCTGCTCTGCCCCTCTGAAGACTGCCAAAGTCTCTGAATTGCTTCCCTGGACATTAGGGGACACCACTGGCTGAGTAGAATTGCCACCGGCAGTGGGATGTGGTCATCGGCTATTGATGAGTCCATCGGCCACCAATTGATTGCCGGCCAGCACTCTGTGCAGTCGATTGGCAAGAAATTCCTGCAGAACCTGTTTGACAGCAGCAGAGGACAGAGCCTTGCATGACAATGCAATTCAAGCCATGTATGCACCAACCAAGTCCCTTATCATGTGTATGACTCAAAGGGACATGGTCCTTAGTTCTCGGACCACCAATCGCGCATTTCAATGCGTGATGGCCCAAGAAGCCAAGTTGTGCATTTTGATTTCAAATGTAATGCACGCACGCACATAAGGACCCAATCCCTATCACTAAATCAAGGGACAAGGCATGCATGTTCAATGCAACCTAAACATGTTAACTAACATGCAACATGGTGTGAAAGGGAGCATGCAAACATGCAATGCACATTAGGTACATATTCTAAGCAACAAGGCAAACAAGCATGCCACAATTATGCAAACTACTTAGAGCATGCAAGATGTAATCTAATCATGCAACATGCTAGTAATTTGATCAAGGGAATGCATACCAAATGCAAATGATTTCAAGCATGCAACACATGCAACCAAAGCATGCAAACATGAGATAATGTAATAGCACTTGAATGGCATACAAGGGATGGACTTACACTAATTGGACGGCTCTAAGTTAGGTCCAAAACAGTGGCCAAAGCTTAAGAAGATGGGACTAAGCACACATACACACATGCACATGTTAAGGCCTAAACACTTAGACATCAAAGGACATCTTTTAAGCACACTTAAAATGGAACAATCATGGACATATGACATGCATTAAGCTCTGAAAATCATGCAAGAACATGGTGTCAAACCAAGCAAACAAGATAGGCTAAGCATGCGACAAATGACCTAAGCATTCAAGACAAGCCAATGAAGTATTGAACTACACTTGATATGACCACACATGGCAAGACTTAAATGACCAAAAGCAGAGTTCTAACATGCTAAAACAAGGCCAATAATACATCTAGATGGCATCTAAATGACTCTAATCCAAAAGCATGCATAAGTGCCAAAACATGGAGTATACAACACAAGCTTTCAAAGCATCAAAGAGGTGTCCAAGGCAAGCATACAAGCATGTCAAAGGGACTAAAATGATGCTACAAATGGTGCCAAACCACTGAAATAAAGCAAGTAATGCATGCTACACACTCACACACTTAAGGCCAACAAACCAAAAATGCAAAGGGGGTATATAATGCATGTCATGGCTGACCAAAATGACTATGGACAGACCTCAAACATGGCAAAATAAGCACAAAAGCTTCACAAAGCTAGGCCTAAAACATGCTAGGACAATAGTTCACAACCTAAGGCATGTTAAGGCCTAAACATGGCATTACAAGGTAAGTATGCTAAGCATGCATGGTGTACCAAAACCAACTTAAAACCATGTTATATTATGACAATATAAGCATGAAAAATAGCCAAGGCATGATCAACAAACCCTCAAACATGGTGCTCCCTCAAGAGGCCAAAAATGGTCCTTTTCAAGGACAATAAGGAGAGGAGGTGGCCCTCTCCTTCTTGGGACTTCAAGGCACCATTCTTACCACTAAAATCCCTCAAGATTTCAGTGGTGAGGAGGCCCAAACACCCAAGTCCCGGAGCTCACTCAAAATAGCACAAAATGGAGCCCCTCAAGGCTTAAGAGGGGTCAAACACCTCCAAACCACAAAACACTCTAAACTAACTATTTAAAGGGCCTAAAAATAGAACTTTTTTATGTTATACACTAAGCACAAAAACAGTTCTAAGATAGGTAAAAATAGAATGCAAGAATGGGGTAAAAAAGGGTAAGATTGTTACCCTTGAAGAACCTTCTCACAAATGGTGGACCAGCCCATTCCTTGAGCTCAAAACAGCTCCAAAGCTTCAAGAACAGACCTCTGGCCCTTCACAAACTCAGGGAAGGTGTAACACTATGTGTTTGTGTGCAATAGTAGGCCTAAACACACACAAGAACACACAAGAGGTAGATATAGAGATAGGAAATATGTATAACCCTAACCCTAATCCAGAGCTTCTCTGACAATGTTCTCTAACCAAAATCTCTAACCCTGAGGCCAAGAGAGAAGGGCTCTTCTTATAGAGGAGCCAATCTTGTAAAGCTTACCAAGGAAGCTAACAAGAAGGCTATCCCTCCATACACGTGTATGAAGGGGAACAAAATGTAAGCCAGCTGTTTTAAAATATCTGCAAAAGCAGATGAACAGTATTCGGGTGCTCAAAATTGCCATTTTGACAAAATGGACTACCGACCGCAAAAAGAATCTTGGACCGGCAATATACATTGCCGATGGCAACAAAATACCAGCCGGTGGCCTCTAGCCATGGCCGGTGATGTGTGGGGATGCCTCACAAGACATTCCCTGCCCTTCAAGGCAAAAACACAAGTGTTTGGTGCCAAAACCAAACACGGAACACTCGAGTTCGGAGATTCTGAGGCAAGGCGCGTAGCCGAGACTTCCGGGAACTCCAAACGAACACAAACATGGATGATCACCGGGTGTTCAAACGGTGACGTCCAAGTCTTGAGGAAGGCCAAAAATGGGGTGTCTACAGCTCCCAACCAAATACTTCCTCCTCGCTCGAAATATCATAACAGACAACACTTTCCTGAGATGTAAACAGCTACCTGAAACCATTGAACACGCCCTTCGGGACTGCCCAACCTCACGAGCAATTTGGGACTAATTCAATATCCCCGAATCTCTCCAAACATCTTTTGATCTGGGTATCCCTCTCTGGCTCCAGGCAAATTGTTCTTTCTCTCTCAATCTACTTGATTACTATTGGGTTGTCCTCTTTCTCATCATCTGCTGGTCCATCTAGAAATTTTGCAACTCTTTTTGTTTTGAACCTTACCTTTCACCCCCTCTAAACCGTAATTTAATTGTGGCTAAAGCCATTGATTGGCAATTCATCTCAAATTACCCCAAACCCGTTAGACACAAATCCCTTTCCTTTGTCAATTAGAAACCTCTCAAAGCTCCCAGATATAAACTTAACACTGATAGTACTGCAAAGGGCAATTCGGGAGTAGCTTTAATGGGTGGTTTTATCAGAAACTCCTTGGGTAACTGGGTGTGTGGTTTTAGTCAAAACATTGGTATCTCAAATAGTGTAGCTGTGGGATTGTGGGGCTTGCGGGATGGTTCACAGCTGGTCCTTGATCTGAATTTACGTGACATAAATGTGGAGATTGATGCTCTAACAGTTCAGCAACTCATAAGCAAATCATTTCCACAACATCATCAATTAAGCAACCATATATCTGATTGCAAGTTCCTTATAGATCAGCTAGGAGTGACAGGAGCGAGAGATATCTTCCGTGAAGCAAATGGTTGTGCATATATTTTGGCTAAGGAAGGCAGCTCAATGAATGAAAGCCTCTTTATCTATCCTACTTTACCTAGTTTTAACTATATAAATTATGTAACGATGCACTAGGGACTTTGTATCCTAGACTTGTATTTGATTCTATTTAAGTTTTATGTTATCCTTCTATTACCAAAAAGAAAAAGAAAAAAGAAACTCATATATATATATATATATTATCTTACTTCAAAATAAAAAATATGTACATAATTACTGCATCATCATTAATTTTAAAAGTTTATGAAAGTGGTAAATTCATGAAATATGTGCTAAAACTCTATCAAAACTTTTATTTTTCAAATCCTTCTAGTGTAGATGTAACATCCGCGACCCATGATTAACTGTTAAACCATGATTAAGCCATGATTAAGTATACCTAATAAGTAATTAAGATGAAATCCTGAGTTAATTATATGTGCATTGCATTATTTGTATTTATATATGTCTGCTATAGGAATATTTGTTTGTGTTTCTGTTTTGTTCTACGAATTGAAGGCCTCATCGGCATTCGATCACAAAATTGACTTGAATTATGTGTTAGTTGGAATTTTTAGAACATTATGGTAGGTTTAATTGAAATTCGATTCGGAACGAAATAATTAATACTCAATTAAGCCTAATTAATGAATTCCTTAATCCAAGCCTAAATAAGGCACTAGTGGACCCTTGTATACATTTTACACTCTCATTTCATCCTTCTCGAGCTATAAATGAGAGAGAGAGAGAGAGAGAGAGAGAGTGAGCGAGTGAGTTTAAGAAGAGAGAATGGAAGAATTGCTAGGAATTGTGGGAGAATTGAAGAGAGTTTAGAAGTTTAAGCCTCTACACTTATGAATCCAAGGTATAAGGTAAGAATTCAAGCTTTTGGTCTTGCTTTTGAGTTGGTGAGTTCATGAATACAAGAGAATTAAGTTGAAATTGAGCTAGAATGAAGGAGTATAGATCATACCATGTATTAATGTCCAAAATATCACAATTTGAGTTTAATTTCAAGAAATCTCTCATACATATGTCTATCTTACCTTTGTTTTGAGAATTCATCAAGTTTCATGCCATTTTATCTTGCTTGATCATGTTTTGGATGGTTGAATTCATAACAACTCATACATGTTCTACATACATACAATTCAAGTTTGAGTTTAAGCAAATGACATGCTTTTGGGCCTTGATTTCATGACATGATCTTGAATTTTTAATGTTTTCAAAGTTTAGACATGTTTGCTTAAATTTTGGGATCCAAAGGTTGCATTTTAAAGCTTTAAATTCGAGTTTTGAACCTGGGAGTGCAATTTGGAAATTCCAGAACTTTACTCCCTGCTAGAGCGATAGAACTTGCGCTTGAGCGACCACTTTTTCTTTGGCACTCTCGCTCGAGCGACCAAAAGTTGGCTCGAGCGTAAAATGCATACTCTCAAAAGTTTATAATTTTTGCAAACCGCTTGAGCGATAAGAGTTGCGCTCGAGCGAAGACTTCAGTTTCATGCTCGAGTGACTGTTGAGCGGAAAATTCACACAACTAGTACTTTGATAGAGTTTACAGACCGCTCGAGTGAAGGAAGTTGAGCTAGAGCGACCACTCACATTTTTGAGCCTCTGCTCGAGCGAAGGCCCTGTTTTCAGCAAATTTTGTTAAGTGTTTCAAAGTGCATTTTGGTATCCATATTGCATCCTAGGCATTCTTAGGCCATGGTTAAGACATAATAATGATGATAAGAAGTAGAAACACACCAAGATAAGAAAGAATTTAAGTTATTGATTCCATGTGTGTAATTCAATACATATTTATTCTGTATCTGTGTAGGTTATGCGCCCCAAGTTGCCTGATTTGTCTGTTCTATCTATTCGCTTTGGAGCCATTTGTGAGTAATAACTTAGTAAAGCTATGTTCAACTTTATTTATTTTCGATATGATAAAATAAGATTTGTTTTATGAAATCTTATATTCTATACAATGAATGATTGTCCAATTTCTGACAAGTACTTATGGCATCCTTAGCACAAGGCCTTTGCCTGAGGGTAACAATACTATGGTCTATGAGCACAAGGCCCTTGCCCGGGGGTAATAATACCGTGGTCTTATGGCCCTTGCTCGAGGGTAACAATACTGTGACTCAAGTATGTTATATGTTCTCGGTACCGAAGGTTCCTTATTGGAACTGGCAAGCATGACCCTATATACTCTGTATTTGATCTGTTAGCGCTAATGGATTTACCAAGTATAATTAAGCATGAACTCTGATTTCTGTATAAGATTTGAATAAGAATATGATTATGAATCTGTTTCTAAAATGAAGTTTGTTTTCAGAATCTAACATGGGACGTCATTCATTTAACCCCTTTACTCTGTTATTATTCACTGGGCTTCCGCTCACTATTTATATTATGTATATAGGTGATCAGGCATGCAGGCCTTGAGTTGACGGCCTAAAGTTAAGTTTTGTGAGCTAGATTTTGTGCCTTCCGAGGAGGTTCCTGTTGGAAAAAGTCAAGTTTTGTGGCTTATGTTAAGGATGTTTTGGTTTTTATTTGTTTATATATATATAGGGCTAAGCCCTTTTGTTAATATCTGTGTGATAATGCTTGACTTATGAAACCTTGACATCATATATATATATATATATATAGATATGTGAGGACATAAATTTTGAATGACAACACGGGCCGAGGTGTCACCGAGGTGTCACCGAAGTGTCAGCCGAGGTGCCACGTGTCTTGGTCTTGACGCCGAGATGATCTCGGCTAGGCCGAGGTTATCTGCGAAGATACCGGAATCCGGGATAAGCAGATAAAGAACAAGAGTCCTAGAATGAGAGAAGACTTCAGCTTGGGTAAAAATAAGACTCTTAGAGAGTTTATCATAATCCTACTGGGAGTCCACGATTAACAGTAATCCTAAGTCCATTAGAGCTAGGCTTCTATTGGGACTAGGATTGTGTTGGCTATAAAAGGGAGGCACCCTCATGGGTCTAAGGTATTTCTTTTATGCTTTGTCTAGTGAGTTAAGCACTATTGGTTATCTTTGAGAGATATTTTACTGACTTGATCGTCGAAGTGCCCCCGGGTGGACGAGCCACCGCCGGAATCTCTTCTTTCTGTTGCAGGTCGTTCGGGCTTAATCTATTCTGCCAGTGTTCTCCAGCTGAGTGCTTGATTGGCAGTGTGGTCGGAAATTGACACACACAATTTGGCGCCATCTGTGGGAAAGAAAGAAGAATAGATAGCCAACGATGGACAGAAAGGAAAGGTTGGGGACGACACTCCTATTGGGAGTGGGAAACCTATTGACATTGACGTCGAAGAAGACAACTACAACAAGGAGACTAGTGATAAAATCACGGAGGAAAGGACGTCGGCTAGGAGGGCGGCGTACCGAAGAAATTGAACCGGAACGGGTATTATAATGAGGACGACCTCTAGGTATGGAAAGATAGATGCTTGCGGAGGGGCGATGAGATGAAGGAAATAGCGGACAAATTGGCAGACCTGCAAAAGGTCATCAATTTCATGATGCAGAACAACATCATGCAACCACCGTTCGCATTACAAGATACCTCGATTCTAGCGGCTAAGAAAGGTGCCCGAAAGAAGACGTTCCTCTGATGCCTCGCATGCATCACAAGAGGCGACAAAACAAAGAAGCGGCAAAGCGAGGCCGAGGTAACAATAGATCCAACAAACAAGTTAAACCGAGGTCATGTTTAACACTTGTTGAAATTTTAAGGAAAATTTACAAGTTGAATTTAAACCGAGGTCATTTTTAACACTTGTTGAAATTTAAGAAAAATTTACAAGCTGAAGTTAAATCGGGGTTATGATTAAAGGAATGAATGATATAGGTTCTATCACCTTAGGATGCCGAGGTAATAGAACCTAGGGAGCAATTGTGGGGACATAATTTTTAAATGACAACACGTGGCCGAGGTGTCACCGAAATGCCAGCCGAGGTGCCACGTGTCCTGGTCATAACGCTGAGATCATCTCTGTTAAGCCGAGGTTATCTGCAAAGATACTAGAATCCGGGATAAGCGGATAAGGGACAAGAGTCCTAAAATGAGAGAGGACTTTAGTTTGGGTAAAGATAAAACTCTTAGAGAGTTTATCCCAATCCTACTGGAAGTCCAAGATTAGCAGTAATCTTAAGTCCATTAGAGTTAGGTTTCTATTGGGACTATGATTGTGTTGGCTATAAAAGGGAGGCACCCTCATGGGTCTAATGTATGCTTTTTATGCTCTGTCTAGTGAGTTAAGCACTATCGGTTATCTTTGAAAGATATTTTACTGACTTAATCGTTGGAGTGCCCCCGGGTGGACGAACCACCGCGGGATTCTTATCTTTCTGTGACAAGTTGTTCGGGCTTAATCTATTCTATCGGTGCTCTCCAGCTGAATACTAGTTTGACAAAGGTGGTCGTGATAAGATAAGTATCAAAAATAGTTTTTTATGAAAAATTATCAAAGACAAATAATAATAATAAAAAGCAATCACCATGTTTGTTTTCAGTTTTTTGAAAATACTTTCTTATTTTTCGTATTTTTTTAATATTTTAAGAAATTTTTTTAATTTTTAGACATATCTAACATAAATACACTTAAAAAGTGTAATTTTTGTAAAAAAAAAAAAATCTTTAAAAAATTCACTAAATACCAAAAATACAAAAATTATGTATATTTTTCGTATTTTTGTGTATTTATTAATTTTTTAAAATATTTCTTCACAAATATTTTATTTTTTAGATACATCTTAGTAAGGTGCATCTAAAAAACTAAAAAAAAATACTTCAAATTTAAAAAACATTCATTAAAAATAAAAAAAAACACAAAAAACAAAAAATTTAGTTTTAAAAAACTGAAACCAAATACACTGATATTTTTGCCTTTAATCTTTAGTGATTTTTTTTTTCAATTTTTTTATTTATTATGGTCGACCAAGTTATAAAAAGTCACTATTTTTTAAATTTATTTTTTATTTTAGTAAATTTTTTATTTTAAATTTGTAGCATTTTTTTGTATTTTTCAAATCCTTCAGAAAGATCTAAAGAGTAATTATTTTTGTTCAAAAATTAAAAAAAAACAAAAAGTTCATTGAAGATTTGCCTTTTGTCTTTAGTATGATATTTTTTCAAGTATTTATTTATTTATTATTATGTTTATGGTCTTCTATATTGGTGCCGTGTGCAACTCAAGTCCGCCATGACTGGGCCCAAGCCTAGCCCAGGACCGTGGGCCTAGGTTTGGGCTGTCATTTTGAAGCTCGACCCATGGTTTGATCTACTACCTGCTCAAGATCCACTCAAAACCTGACCCACCCATGGCCTAGTATTATTTTTAATGGAAAAGAATAAAATTTTAGTAGAAAAAATTAAAAAATATATATTCAGGCCTGGCCCACGACTGAGCCTAGACCCGCGCCCATCGGCGCGAATACCCCCTGCGGCTAGGCCTAATTTTTTGGCCCGTGGGTCGGCCTTACCTGGGCAGAATTTTGGCAGGAGCTTGGGCGGCCTGACATGGGCCGGGCCCAATTTACATCCCTAGTCTCCTAGCCTACTAAGGCTAAAAAAAAAAATTTACTAACAAAAAAAAAAAAAAACAAAAGAAAAAAAGTAGTCAAAATAAATAACTAAAGTAGCAATTGTCAAATTAACCATATGACTCATTTCTTTTTATCTGATGTGAGACTCTACTTATTCACAAGTGTTTTAATTTATTTTTTTTTTTCATGTAAACTAAATATCAAGAGTAATTTTAACTTTTCTCATGTGCAATCTATGATTTACCGGTTCTACTACTTTTTAATATCGTGTCCATTTTAATTTACTGTGCACACACTAGTGGTCTTCTCATGTTGGTAAGAGTGAGATACAAACCACATATAGTAATTCACAATTAATTCACAACATATCAATCACATGCACTTAATATCTCCTAACTACTCCATAAAAAATTACACATTAATATTTTATGCTTAATAGATACTCTCGGCCAAAGAACACCCAAACCCCCCTCTCCCAAAAAAGTATGTATCTGAATTTTGAACGAAAAACTGTCATTGTTGGACTACTATTCAAGGATGGAAACTTTTAATCAACCATCATTTAATTAGAATATAAAAATATACAAGTAATTGCTCCCTCTCCCCCTACTTTGGAAGCCCCCAAAGAAAAACATGTATTTGAAATTTTGAACAACTAAGAAATGTCACTGTTGGATTACCAGTCCAGGATGTAAAACTTTTTAACAACCACCATTTAATTAGAATAAATAAATACACAGGTAATTGCTCCGTCTGTTTGTAGTTTTGTTGAGTAAAGCTTATGCATAATGGGGTACTTTGATTTTATTTTATTTTTTAAGTTTTTTTTTTCAAGAACAGCATATTAAAAAGTAAGAAAAGGAAGCTTCAGCCAAGAAATTATTGAAGTGTTGAGAATATAAACAATAAAGTTGTCACTACCTTTATCAAATTAAGTTTTCTGAAGACTCGGAGGTTAACAATTTAATATGATTTTAAATGTCATAATTAAAATGTTTACTTGATAATTAAATTATTTACATGTGCATTGAAATATTTGTTGATACTGTTGACTAAGAATATCTTCAATACTAAATATCAAATTTGGCATGCATTGACAAATTTTAGATATGCTCTAGTAATGAAAGTGTCAAAATTTATAAACCTTGCTCTAAGACTTGTGTCATTTATTTTGGCACAATCATCATCTTATCTTTTTAACCACTGTTAAATTTCTATAAAATATATCAATACTAAAATTTGACAATTTTAATAGTTATGACAACTCAAATAATTGGGCTTTTCTAAAGTGATTCACCAACCTTATTTTAAAAGAAAAATGCTTGAGAGCTCTAGGATAAGAGCTTTAAACCATGCACTAATGACATGGAAGTGTGTGGGGTCCAGCCTGATGTGATGTTTTAGCTTGAAATTTTTTTTTTTTTGGACATGCCAACTCATTAGAGCTCTTTTAGAGCTCTACTTTTAGAGCTCTATAGCATTGTTGATTTTAAAATTATCCATTAATTAATAATTTCATGTCCATTGCCCTGCATAATGTTTCCAAGACAGCTTTAGGTTGTGAGCCTGCTATAACATGGGTTAGCCTGAAGGCTTTAGGAGTGGTTTTTTTTTTTTTTTTTTTTTTGGGTGAGAGATTTGAACTGTATTAGAGAATTTCTAATAGATGCATTAAATTTATTTTTAGTGTCAGCCATTATTTCACTATCGCACTTGTTCTAAATTTTACTCTAACGTGATGGTCAAAAATGGCTACCAAAAGCAAAGTTTGCTACGTCTTATATTAATTGTGGAGAATATGTTAGTAAGGAGGAACGAGAAAGTGAGAGGAAACCTAATTTTTTTTTTTTAAAAAAAAAAATTCCTTTTAAATTTTATATTTAATATACATTTTAGTTACATCATTTGAGTACATATTCAATCATTGAATAATTCACTTAACATATAAAATTGGGTTACACTTTTATGACTTTTTGATAGTCACATTTTAACACACAATTTTAGTTATCTCATTCCAAATGGTCTTATACTTCGTTTGAGGGTGACTTAAAAATCAACTTATTGGCTTAAAAAAATTCTCAACTCGTTTAGCAAACTTGTTTCTCCAAAAAATCTATTCTAAAAAGCAATTCAATAGTTAATGTCAAATAAATTAACTTTTTCAGTATTAGTTTTTTTAAAAAAATATTTTTAACCAATAAACCTTTAACTAATTTCCAAACGAGACTAGTTTCCTCGTCCATCAAAATTATCCTTAACACATCATTCATTGAATAGATTACTATTTTTCATTCACTTTATTTATGCTAATGCACTGACATAACGAGGTAGTTACATGACGGTTGATGGGAATAGTATCACTTCGTCCATGGGGCTTTGGTTTTGATATTCCAAGGAGCAATTACAATGAAAAATGTACAATCACGACATGTATTGAAAGAATAAACTAACAACAATGATAATGCCGTGAGGATGTTTATCACGCAAGAAAGGCAACAATCCGAGAATAAAGCAAATGAAAAAGATTTGTAATATTGAAGTAGTTTTATAACACTACAACCATGTGTATTTATATACATCATGGTGACCTTTGGTAATGGAATGGACACAACTCTTGGTGTTGTTTCACAACATCAATAATCACAATGCTTTGTCTAAGAGTTGCGTTGTTTGGCTTTCAAATTCCAACTATTGCTTCCAGATTGTTCTCCTTTCCTGCGGTAAGGTTCATCACCAATCAAATGAGTTATGATTGAGTGTGGAGAGACCCACGAAATTATGGTGTGGTCCCTCTCATTCCATCATGTATGTGAATGCAAATGCAGATGCAAATATAAATACACAAAAATAGTTACAACTTAAAAGTTGGTCTAAATATATAGTGGCATGTTCATAACAAAGTTGTAAGGCATGCCGACCTATCCCCATTTGGAAGTAGTGTCTATTAGGTCTAACTTAACATTTGACTTTACTACTTTATTATTTTAAAACGAGTCTATTCTATTAATGTGTCATATACTATCTTATAATCCTAATTCGTATGACATGCTAGGCGCGTGACGCAATCTTCATGTTATGTCTTGCAGTTTTTTTATAAATACAATCTAGAAATCGGCCACAACCAGCAGAGGATGGCAAACGAAAGTATTATGATCTGTAAGATTCTCACCAAGGAAATGAGAGGAAACCAGTAGAGTATTTAAAGGGCTCTCCGAATTCTTGGAGTGGAGAATCTATTAGCTATATAGGCTTTACCTTAATAGAATCATCATACATGGGACTCTGGAAAACAAACACAACAAAACATAAACTTTGATTATTTTTTGGATTCACAAATGGTTAGCATGAGGCCGACACTACCAAAAAAAAAAAAAAAAGGAAAAAGAAAAAGTTGTACTATGTTCAGAAAACATGGGTTTAAAGGATGAACATTCTTTTTCTTAAATTTCTAATATTTTTTTCATTCCTTCTTTCTCATCTCTCTGTTAGATGATTGATTGGAACAATATCTTAGTCATAGACAAACAAAATTGATGGTGAAGGACAGACACGTAGCATTGCTTAAGTTTATTATAAAGTTTCATACACAAATATTTTCCAAGCACGTAATAGTGTGTTCTAATAACTTCTAACTTACGGAATTCGAGAATATTCTTTCATCAGAACTTGTAGCTTCGAAAAGTTGGGAATGCCAATTAAATTCTGCTCCATGGACAAAATTACACTACTTTCTAAAGTGAGATAGACAGCATTGTGTATGCTATGCTTTGTTTATTGCTGAAAGACTATGGAGTAGGCCTCATGTGAAAGATACCCTCATCATTAGATGATTTTTTAGAGAAAAACATGCATTACACCTACCATCTTGTTGTTAGGTCTATATAATTCTATTGTAAATAATCATGTTTTGGGTGTCTACCTATCTAACATGAAATCTTTAAAACAAGTTAAATTTGTGATGGACACTCCATATTTGGAGACATCTGACCCACGAACAAGAGTGTAGGTTGTATTTGATACTTTCTATCGAACAGTTATTATATATTTGTATTTAATAGTATTTTATATGTATAATTTTTTGGTATAATTTCTAAAAAATTATTTTTTTGACACCAAATGTTATATATAGTATCATTTTATCTCATATAATATATTAAAAATATAAAAATATGATTATTTTTTACCAAATCTGTCTTAATTTTAATATTTAATGAGACCAACTGCTAAAATATGCTCCCGCATCTGACTTCATATAACATAGGTGTCTAACATATTTTTAGTGGCCATTAATTATAATTTTAGTAATGTTTTATGGAAAATGTTTCGTAGCTCAAATTTTGTGGCTCAAAAATGGCTCAAATGGCCAAAACGACGTCGTTTTGACCATTTTTATGTTATTCTGTACTCAAAACGACGTCGTTTTGGCCATTTGAGCCACTTTTGAGCTACAAAATTTGAGCTACGTAGCATTATCGATGTTTTATTATGTTGCGTTATTAGTTGAAGAAGTTGTGGGGCAACTTATATGTCAAACAAAAATGAGTTGCAAACTTGGTGATACATTTGGTTATGATTTATAGTAATATTTTGATATGATATAGTGACTGTTATTTTGTTATTAATTTGTAGTGATGTTTAGTTACGATCCGCATTAGCATTGGTTATGAATCAAATTGCTGGTTCAGAGTTATTTAGTTTTCGTTTGGCATAAGTTAAAATTGAGTTTTTTTGGATAAAATAGTTACAAAAAGACAAAATAAGTTTTTTAACTTAATAAGACAAAATGTCACATTTAAACTATAATTATTTCATTTTTTCTCTCATAAAAGTCAAAAAAATCAAAAAGTTTATCCCAAATTATGCTTTTTAGTCATAGGATAAAATAGTCAAAAAATCAACCAACATCTCAGACAAACCCTTATTAAGATTGAACAGTTAAAAGTAATGGTGCATATGATATGCACATTTTCAAAGAATGTGTGAATTGCAAAAATTTGATAAGTAATAGTGCTACATGCAAAATTAAAACACAGAAAAATACATAGAAAATGCTTCAAATTTATTTTAAACATAATTTAGATAACATTTAAGATAGATTTCAGCCACACATTATACTATCTACATATATTTTTTTTATATTCTAATAATTATCTGTAACTTTCATATCATTTCTCTTTTGGTAAAAGAAGAACATGGTAACCAAGTCTTTAGAGAGAGGATAAAGTAGAAAGGAAAAAAAAAAAAAAAAAAAAAAGGTAAAAACAAAGTATGATGAGACAAAAGTGATTACAGGTGATTCTTTCTTCTTCTTTAACATGGTGGTACTGTTAAGCTCTCCTCAACATTGGTGAAGTAGGTGCTGCAGATGATAGGGTGGGTCTTTTTTGTGCCAATCTAGTTAGGATAAAGAAATTTCCACTTTGATCCTTTTAGCACCTGCTAGATTTTTGTGTTTATTGATGTATGATGTAAAGATTTTCTTTAATTCTTATTCAACAAAACTTCTTTTTTGCCAATAAAAATAAATAAAGGGTCTCTCCCTCACATGGGGTTCTTCAATCACATCCACCATGTGGACCAATGAATATGAAACACCAACCCCTGGGGACTTTTATCATTTCACTTTCACTAATTTTCGTTGTTGCAACTCAATCAAGCCATGTGTGTGTGTGTGTGTGGCTGAAGTTAAATGATGCAGCAGCATAAGCTGTTCCTCAACCGCATTTTCACAGAGGCAAAAAATATCATTGAACTTAAAAAATATCATTGAACTTTAGAAATATCTGATCCTTTTCACTTCATGATCACTCTCTTTTTGTGTGTGTAAAAGTAATTTAAAAGTATATGTTAGCACATCTTCTTGTGGTTGCTATTCTTCTTCCTCCAATTTTGGTAAGAAATTGGTGTGTGTGGCATTGAAGTGATTGTGGAAATTCATTGATGCTATAATCAATTTTAACATCCAATTATGATGCTCTGTAGCAGTGAAAAATCTTGAACATTCACAGCCTCTCTCTTGGGCTATGCATTTGAGGGGGGAAAAATGGTTTAAAATTATGATATATCTATTTTCATTTATGCAGGGATTATCTTTAAATCTCATGTTCTGATAATGAAATTAGGAGTGCATTGGAGGGATATATATATATATATATATATCTTATTCTTTTTTACAATTTTATATCACCAGATTACATGATAAGACATTATTTGTTTTTATTAATTATGCAATAATTATATCTAAATAAATAAACAAATCGTACATATTTACGTAAGAAGTGATCTAAAAAGGTGACAAAAGTATAAAAATAAAAATTGGGACAAAAATCCCTGGTCTTTAAACTCCAAACTATTCAGTAAATTGGTTAAACATGAAATTTTTCATTTTCATTTTCATTTTCATTTTTGTTTTTTGTTTTTGGGCTTGGATCCCATAGGCCCACTTAGAAGAAAAGAAATCTCAGCCTATGCAGGGGGGCCCACCCCACCCATGTGGTCCAGACCTAATATTTGTCGTGGCAGTATTGGGATAATGTTATTAGGCAATTCACAACATGCAATATACCTTCAAATTGCTTGTAATGTTTCGGTGAAGTCGAAGAAACTTTGAAGTTGTCTGATTTTGATATTTCATTGTTTTTATTGATTCGGGTTTAGAAATCTTGATTATTTTGCTATCAATACTGTTTTCTGCTATTATTTTTATTTTTTTTAAAAAAAATTTCTCAAAGAATTAGATACAAAACGAAATTAAATCATAGCATCCACCTTGTAATATCTCCAAATGATTAGTGAGAAAGTTTGAATATGATTGCTTCAATGTTTCACTCACTCAACTTTATGATTTTTTTTCTTATTCAACAAATCTAAGAACATAGAATTGATAAGATTTATTCTTGTTTAACCATTTGAATTATGTGTTAGTTTTTTATTCGTAGGTGAACTTTTTATATATATTTAGGGGTTGTTTGGTTTTCCTTTTGAGTTAAATAATCACAAAAGGATAAAAAAAGTCAAAAATCACAAAAAGTCAAAAATCACAAAAGGACAAAAAAAATTCATTATTCCAAAACTAAAAAGCCAAAAAAGCCAATGAAGAATCGACAATGCTATGTAGCTCAAATTTTGTGGCTCAAAAGTGGCTCAAATGACCAAAACGACGTTGTTTTGAGTACAGAACAACATAAAAATGGCCAAAACGACGTCATTTTGGCTATTTGAACCACTTTTGAGCCACAAAATTTGAGCTACGAGACATTTTCCATGAAGAATACCAAACAAACAAAAAAGTCCTAGGCTAAAAAAGTCAAAAAAGTCAAAAAGCCAACTAAAAAAGTCATTGCCAAACGAAGGCTTAAACTTTGCAAATTTAGGAAATCTCAAATCAAAAGGTTGAACTTGAAGAAGTTGTCTGTTTACTTTCTCAATTTGAAGGCTCCTTTCGACTGAGACTCGAGGCTTGATGAGACCAAAACGTTAAACATAGGGATGACAAAATTATCTGACCTGATTGTATTTGTTCCAATTCAATTTTTATGGAAAAAGGTTTGAGAGAGCATTGATAGAAGAAAAATATTTTCGAGTTCTAATTCTTGAGCCAGCTCTAATGAGTTGGCAGTAGGTTCCACCCATTGTGATGTGATATTTTGATCTTGGTTTGTTTGTTTGTTTGTTTTGTTTTTTTTTTTCCTCATTGCCATGTCATTAGTGCTCAATTAGAGTATCAAAATTAGTGCCTTAAATTATTGCTGCTAATAGAATAGCGTAAAGTATATGTATAAGCAAGTTAAAACTATCAATGCTAGCAAAGTATAAAGTTATATCATGAAAATAGTTAGGTTTAAAATTAAGAATTCGCGCATGAAATTCAAAAAAATCAACCTGTTACAAACATCTAAAAAAATAAGATAAAATATGAAATCAATGGTAGTCTGAAAAAATAATTATAAATTAGTGAAAATTTTTATAAATCTTATTATTAAAATCATAAATTTTTTCATGAATTTATAATTATTTTTGGAGTTATTTTTGTTTTTTTTTTTTTTATCCGTAAATTTTTTTTTTTTTTTTGAAAAGTTTAAATTCTAATTTTTCAAAAAAATAAAGCGGGCTTTAGTTGTGTATTATAAGCTTGAACTTTGGTTGGGCTACTCACAAGTTGGCCCAATCGCCACATTGGGATTGTCTTAAAGGCCTTATTGACGGTAATTGAGGGCCCAATTGCAAAATTATGATATATCCATTTTCTTCTTCTTAATAAACGGGGAATGAGAGCCCAAATTTTTAATTTTTATTTATTTTTTGTTTATTGAGATTTGATCTTAGACCGACTTCAAACCCATTCTAAGAGTGCAAAGTTGAGATAAATGTGACCACCTGCTAAGGACTCGAACCATAGACATCTTGAACAGAAGAAAGTTATGAATAAAAGGAAAGTTATACCATTAAGTGATTTTGTAGGTGGTTTTTTTTTTTTTTTTGAACTTGATCCCTTTTTGTAATATAAAAAGAGAGAGAGAGAGAGAGAGAGAGAGAGAGAGAGAGAGAGAGAGAGAGAGAGAGAGAATTTTAGTCTAGAAAAACCTACAAAAAAAATAAAATAAAAAATCACTAAAGATGATAAAAAAATAAAAAGTAAAACCTAAATTTCCTCAGCAAGTCAAATTTCCTTGTGGCACCATTCTATCAACATACCAGATCTCAATCACAACAAAACAGTCCAATTGCACACCAAATTTTTGAACAATTTTTTTCAATTTATATATTTCTTTTGCTAAGTAAAAATTCGAACGATTCAAATACAAGAATATGAGATTGCATACATTTTTAGATACATATTTTGGACGATTTTCAACTTCATAATAAATCTATTTTTATTAAAACTTTCTTTTGTACATGTATGGATATATATTTTATATTAACTCAAAATATAACACATGCATGGATATCTATTTTAGAGCATTGATATTTAAGATTAAAAAAAAATAGACTAAATTTTCAAACTCAGTGATGTTGTAATTAATTAGGATATTAAAGGTAATATTCTCTCTCATTTCTTCTCTAATCATCAAGCAATCATATTACTTATATATAATTAGATCTATAAAATAAGTCTAAAAAGTAAACTTGTATATCATTTTCTTATATTTTAAGTTTCAAAATTTTGGTGCCTCAAAATCTCACATAATCCAACATAAAGACACATAAATTTGAAGGCAAATAAATGGTTGCCAAAATAAACGTGCGGTATAGATGTGCTTGAGGTTTTGATTATAGGTGTATGTATTATCCATAACAACAAATTTCACAATCACACAAACTCCATGCAATCAAATTATACAACATTATATAGAATCACATCACTTTAATTTGACTTCTACCTTATTAAAACCCTCAATCTTCATCTCTATTGTTGTATCAACTGACCTTTTGTCTTATCATCGTAAACATAAATCATGAATGGCAAGCTATCAGAATCCTCAGAATCACCTTTGGTGTCGATATACACACAGGAGCAGAGCTTTAGGGACATGAAAAAGGCGCCTGTGACTCCATGAATGAGCTTTGAAGCCACACCATGGCCCTTCTTGCATGCCCACGCCGACACACAACTGGTGGTGGTGGCCAGTGGTGGTTTATGGACCGTTGGCTTGACAAGACTTTCTCTACAATAGCAAGGGTTGGAACAACTGAAGCAAGTTCTAGCAGTTTCCATTAACTGAATGGAATTGGAAGATTGTAGCAATAGAGCATAAAGGGGTCTTAATAGGCTTTTCTCTCTTTAGTAAGGTTTAAGACTCTAAATTAATCATAGTTAAATTTTAATCATCCATGCCTTTTTTTTTTTTTTTTGGCAATTTGAAATCATATTGGAAGGGGAAAAATAACTCCCATCCATGCTTGCCTAGCAACTTTTTTTTTTTTTTTGGACTTATAATAGATTGTATTTCTTACACGAAAGTGGGCCTAATATTCGTGAATAATGTGTCATTTGACCATCAAGTTTTTCTTAAGGGAAGGTCTTGGGTTCCACTATTAGAAGTAGAATGAGAGAGTAAGATTTTCTTACAAGATGTATGGGTGTGAGTTTAACTCCTTCGATATACTAATCTAACAATTAACCATTAAATTTCACTGATAAAATAAAATAAAATATAAAAAAAAAGGTCATAAAAAATGTGCATGGAATGGAATGGAATGATGCGTAATCGGATTCTGCAACCAAGAATAGCTTATAGGATAGGGTCACTTGAAGAATTTACATGCTCTAGAATATACCTGAATTGGAGTGATCTAATGGTTTTGAAGCTATCCTTTACCTTGAAATTACTTAAAGAATCACTCAAATGCAAAAGGATGATAGCAAAAGAGAAGAAGGAACCAAAAAAAAAAAAAAAAACAAACAAAACAAAACAAAAAGACAAAAAGAAAAGAAATAGAAAGAAAGAAAAAGAGGGAAAAAAAAAAAAGAAGAAAAAGAGTGATGGATATGTCCTGATTTTTTGGGTTCCACTTTGCTAAGATGAAAACTTACAGAAATGAAAATTAAAGATATGGTTAAACATCAAAATTATATGGACAAAACTCATTACTATCATTGGAAAAAAAAAAAAAAAAATCAAATGGAAACTATCGAGGCGCTAGTTTGCATTGGGATTGTGGTAATAAGTGTTTCGAAAATAAGTAGAGTGTTGCGAAATCAGGTGGTTGATTTTTTTTTTTTGGGTGTAATGTTCACTGTTGTAAATGAATAATCATGCATTAAAGAGGCTAATGAATAATCAATTCATTCTATTTGACTTTCATTCCAGTAAACTAATACTAATGAAATCATTTTCCTCGGAAATTTCAGAATGGAATGGATTGATGTATCCTGGGTTTGTAGTACTTCTCCATGGCCTAGTATGCAATAGAAATGGATATTATCCATGGATTGAAACATTTAGTTCCAATTTGAAAACTCTTAGAAATTTTGGTGACAGTTAATCCAAAATTAATTGCCACTAAGTAGGAGTTTGAGTGCTTTAGAGAAGTAATATAAGACAACTTTCTAACATATATTGGCCCTGTTTGTCAGGGCTTAATTTCAGCTTTCAGCTTAATTTAAGCTGTTTTGATATGTTTGGGTTAGCTTATGCTTATAGCTTATAGCTTTGTGGAAGTGAAACCACTTATTCTCGTGAAATTTGGATATGCTTTGAGAATAAGTGGAAATCAAATTTGTCGAAAGTTATAAGCTTATAAGTTCCAATTTCTACCAAACTGTGACCTAATCACCTGTGAAGGTGAAACAAATTATGAGAGTTTGAAGAAAGATAAAAGTCATAAAAAGTGGCTTATTTTAAAAATCGATCACAAAACTAAATATAATCTTTTCACATGAGGTGATCTCATTTTAAACAAAATTGGGTCCGACTCTCTGATTGATTAGGAGAATTGCTGAGTCAGTTTGCTTGATTAATGGGGACTGGGACGTGGATGATTATGACAATTATGTAAAGCCAATCAAAAAGCCCCAACAAAAACAGTTTTGACTAAAAATTCAACAAATTTCATGGATCAATCATTTTCGTGATTATTAATTAATTTTCTTCTGCACTTTATATTAAAGAGACCTATCATCAAAAGGTGATAGAGGTATATTTATATATCTCAATTTTTCAGTTCTCAATTCATGCTTTGTGTTCACACTTTGTTGTGTGCCTATTCTTGACTATATTCATTGCAGAAACATAAGTTGCCTCTATTACTCAAACTCCTCCCAAATAATTGACGTGTTGATTGCATTGCTTCCATGTTCCCATGCCATGTGTTGCTTTTTTTTCTTTTTGTTTTTTTTGGGAGCATTCTACGTGCCACTTCTAAATGCAGTGGGGACATTTTTACAATATATTGAAGGGACTGTATGTGAAACAGGTCGGATCCAAGCCTTGGGTTGGTCCAACCCTCTAAATCCAAATCCAAGTGGGTTAGATGAACATGTGAGCAAGTCAATAAAGCCCAATTCCATGATCAACAGTCCATCCAAGTTCTCAAGCACTTAGGCTCAACTTGTAGTGAAAAGGCCAGTCCAGCCGCAATGCTGGGCTGGGCCGAGCTGCAAGACTTAATCTATGAACTGAGCTGATGGGCCGAACCCATTATCAGAACCAAAGTGGGTTGAGCCCATACAAAGATATCCAAATGGGTCAGCTCATTTTTACAAACAATCTCATAAAAGGCTGAGTCGGGACACAATAGTATCGAGTTGAGGGAACCTCTTAGAGGAATGTGAAAGCTATGAATGCATGCATGTGCAGGCTTCCACCTCAGCTAGTCTCCTCCCACAAAATCACGAAAACAGTTGATAAAGGGAATGTGATTTTGTTATAAACATGGTTACAATGAATATATGCATCCATTGTCAACTATTTGATGGTCCCCTACCTTGAGCAATGTTATAGGGAACTTGACAGCACCAAAGCTTCATGAAACCATTTTGAGCAACAAGTAAGGTGTTTTATATAAACTTCACTTACTTCACATTGAAAGTAACTAAGTGGAGCTAAACTATACTCACTTAAACACAACTGAATTCATTCTACACTTACCTCTCTCTGCACCTAGAGAGAGTCTCTCATCTTCTCCGTCCACTTACTCCCACACCGGAGGGATTATTCGACCAATCTCGGTTGGATAGCTTTAACGATGCTCTCTATTGCAGGGTCTCAATTCCTGGATAATCCAATCTAGTGCGAAGTTCCGGTCCACAATCATCTAATATGGTATTCGGTAGGCACATATATGAGTAATGCTATACCACTACACAAAATATATAAAGTTGAATAAAGAGTTGTGTGATTAAAGTGAGACCAATTACTTTAAAATAATGTAGCCCCCATGATATATTTTAATTACAAAAATTTTGTCACCACAGTGATACTAGGTGACGGTAACATTAATCAATAAGAAATTTTGTATTGCACTAGAAGGGATTGTATGGTTGGGTTAATTGAGAGACAAATGAATAATAATGGAATGGGGCATGGCTGGGTTAGACTTGTAGTTCTCTGTCCCCATCCCCTACATTTTGAGGTGGGATGGGAACGGAAAAGTGTCGGATAATTTGCCATTTTTAAGAGGGGTGATACAAATGAAAAAGAGATGTAACACATGTAAAAACAATAAAAAATGAGAGCCAAAAAGATTAAAAATGAAACATAGAGAGTTAAAAAAGGATATATCTATTCATCTATATATAATATATAAATAAGTAAATATATATAATATATAATATAATATATATAAAAAATATATATATATATATAATATAATAATATAATAATAATATAATAATATAATATATAATAATATATATAAGCAAATGTATGGTCTCTTAAAAAATTCCAAACTCTCAATCCTAACATCTCATGAAACTCTTTCCTCAATGGCACATACATTCTTCTCTCATTCTATTTTCTTATTTTTTCTTATCATTTTTTATATTTTTTATTTCACTTTTTAATTACTCATGGCATGGATATAAGAGATTTTCAAAATATTTAAAGATAAAAGATGAGTTTGACTCTAATTCAAATTTCTTCATCAATTTATGTCTTACCCAAGGATATTTCAAAATAAATAAATTTATAAATCTCAAAACCTAACTTCCATGACAATATGAAATTTGGAAAAAAGATTGGAGAACAGAAATAACGCTGTAGAGAAATCAAACGGGTAATTTAACCAATTATGCAAGATTTTTAGCATCTTATGTGAAAAGAAGCACATGTTTTAAATCTCATATTGTGTTTGTTGCTCTCTTTTACTATTGCAATTTATCTAAGTTTCTCTTTCTATATTCTTATAATTTATCTTCAAATTTACACTTGATTTTTTTTTTTTAATCTTTATCTTATACTTACAGGATCTATTATAGTTCTTGATTCTTTCTTATTTTAATTAAGTAGCTTTAGAATACAAAATTTGTTTAAAATTATAGATAATAGACACAAAATAGAATTAAAATCTGTATAATAAGATAACATAATTGCTTATTTTTTAAACTACACACAATTTAAATTTTAAAAATTTATAAGTGGCACTTAAATCTTATCTAATTTTTAACATACTACCTCAATTTTTTTTTTAGTTTTTTTTTTTTTTAGAAATTTAAAAAAATTATAAGTGGCATTTCACTCTTATCCAATTTTTTTAACTATTACCCTCTCCAACTCTTCTGTTATTAGAATTACATTAGATTTTATTTTTCTTTTCAAGTTTATCTTATCTTATTTTTGAATTTTAAAATTTCAACTTTATGTTTTTTTCTTTTCAATTGCTGAATTGCTCTCTACCTCATTTTTTCTAAGATTCATCTAATTTTCTTTTTTTATATTTTTATAGTTTATCTTCAAATTTAAACTTAATTTGTTTTTATCTTTATCTTATATTTACAGAATCCACTCTTACTTTTGATTTTCAATTAAACTTTTTTTTTTCTCTAAAATTTATTTAATTAAATATAGTAAGATCACTCAAATATATTATTTCATTACGCATCTAAATTAATATCATAGTATTTAATTATTAATTTTTAGCATGCTCAACATTATTTACCATTTTTTATTACTTATCTGTGCATAACACGGGTTATCACTAGTATATATATATATGAATGTTTTGATATTTTATTTGTATTATATTTAATAAATGAAATTATATATATACATATAAAAATTATTTATTTAATATAATTGGTGAAAAAAAGAGGTCGGGGAAGCAACTATTATCCCTTTCCCGTTTTCTTATCAAAGCGGGAAACACGCACGAACTAGGCCAGGGGATGTGGGGCAGGGCAGGGCAGGGCAAGATCGGACGCTGAAAATTAAATAATAAGATCAACTACACTGTTTTGGGGGTGTGGGTCTGGAGTTGTATTCCTTTCAGATTTGAGATTTAACTTTCCTTAGATGTTATTAATTCTTTGGAGTTATATTTGTAATTTTTGTCTGGTATTTACTCGATCCACATAGAATAAAGATTGAAAATTAAATAATAAGATCAACTACACTGCCTTGGGGGTGTGAGCCTAGGGTGTGCTCCCTTCAGATTTTAAATTCAACTTTCACTAGGTACTATCAATTTTTTGGAATCACGTTTGTGGATTTGTCCGATCCACATGAAATGGGCTCTTTTGTGTGAGTCTTGGGATTAATTATAGTGCACTTAAGCTGACTCGGATATCCTGATTATAATTTTTTTTATATAAAAAATGAATTTATTTTTATAACATTACTCATATAAATTTTGTTGTGATAACATCCATGTCATAGGTAAACAACGTGTGGGGTAAATTGGAATTGTCAAGACAGCTTAGTTTTCAGACCTTTGTCTATATGTGTTTACATGCAATAGTCAATTCTGATTTTGGCTTCTTACGTGGAATTCTAATGAGTGTGAAAGGTATATAAATTATTGGTCTAGTCGCCTAAATATTTTTTTCTTTTAATGGAGCCCGCCCATAGCATATCGTTGACGGAATGCTAACAAGGTATAAGGGTAATGTGGCAAGATTGGCTAATATAATTCACGTGGTATAAGGATGAGTTGAAGAAAGAATGATAAGAAAGATGATGACAGAAAATCAATGAAGAAATCAAAAATCTCATGAAACAGTTCCTAAAATATGGGGATAAACATGAAGAAAGACAGAGAATCAAGGAAGATCAGAACCAAGAGCTAGGCCAAAAGTCAAGTATAAAAAGAAGCTGGATACAGAAGATTAATCATCTCATCAATCATGCACAATTCATGAAGAATTATATAGGAGTAGTTTAAGTTAACTATTTTTAGGAGTAGATTAACCGGTAGTTTTTCCAACCACCTATTTCTCTTCTTTCTATCATTTGTTGTATTTATTCAATTATTTGTTCTTATTTAAATTCTTGTAACTAATGGTAAATAACAATTTATTTGAATTAATACATATTCTATTCTGTTCTATTTCTTCTTTATTTAATTATTTCTAAAGAAATTCTTAATCTGTTTAAGATATAAAACTTAACCATTAAGTCTGATCTTATTGTGTTTATTTAAAATCTATTTAAGTCTGTCGATCAATCACTATCAGTTGGGCGTAAACTGAATTTTTGCTAACAAAACCTTACAGAAATGTCCTTAATTGTTTTGTGATTATTTGTTTGTGTCTAAAGTCACACATACGAACATGATAGGAATGAAATTAATTCAAAAGATATGACCCTACCAGAGAAACTTTTAGAATTCATAGAATCAACAGGCCTATAAAGTTGATTGAACTTGTCACGGATTCTCACTGTGATATATATATATATATATATATAAAATCATTTTCATGCACTGTGATATATATATATATGGACTTTTCTTAAGTGTGTAATTACACATCATGTGTCACTTACACAAAAAGTGTAAATGTAAGGTGTAAGTATAAGTATAAAGTGTAAGTATAAGGTGTAAGTGTAAAGTGTAAAAAAGGTGTAAGTGTAAGGTTTAATTTTTCACAAAAGGTATAAGTGTAAGTTGTAAGTATAAGATGTAAGGTGTAAGGTGTAAGTTGCACACCATAACCAAACCCTATATATATATATATATATGTACACAATGACCATTCCATGAAAATCGTCATCTCTGCATGTGAATTCCCAATGCATCAATATGATTTTGTTTGTGAATAGGCATCAATTTTATTGATAAAAATTGGGAAAATTATACCATTATCCATGCAGTTTAGGTGGTGTTGTTTTATTGGACGCAATTTTAATTTGAGTAATTTACTTCTTACACTTTTAATTTGTTACATTGTGATTCATTTATCACTTACTATTAGAATTTAAAACGGAAAATGTTAACAATGCATAAAACAGAGACAATATTGTAACAAAATTAAAAGTATTAAGAACCAAATTATTCAAATTAAAACAACAATGACCAAAATAATATTTTACTAAAATTAGAGGGTCCAATGGTATAATTTATCTACAAAAGTTTCATGTATTAATGGAATCAAGGACCAAAATTTAATTTGACATTGTTGGGGATTTTTAAAATAATATATATTTTTTAATTTGTGAAAACTTGTTTCCATTGAAATGATAAGGCATGATATTTGATCTCCTATAGTGACATCCTTTTGAATAAAATAAATTTTTTTTTTACCAGCATAAATTAATATTATTTAGTCTTAAAGTTTTGTCTTTTCACATAAAATGAAGCAATGGTTGTTGTAAAGTTGTTTATTTATTTATTTTTATTTTTTTTGGTGGGTAAAAGACTTGTTTATTTAAGTAAAAAAGACATGATGTTTATTTACTAGTAAACTTGAAAAATAATATGGTGTTTGCAGGTCTTCTTTGTCAGTACATAACACAATTGGATACAACACCGATTTGATTGGTTCATAGTATTATTCACGTCAATAAAAAATAATTTTATGAACTAATTAATAATACATGAAAATGAACTATGATCTAAATTCAAACATTTCTCACCTCCTCCTTCCAACAGCCAGAAACATCCTCATTAAACAAAACATAGGCAAAGACACAAGCAAGAATGAAAAATTATGGGTTAATTAGATTTAGTATCTTTATATTTTTATCAAAATATTTTATTTTTATGCTCTATTTTCATTTATATCAAATGTTGACAAAACTAATATAATTGATATGTGTGTCACACGTGATATTTTTGACACAGTTAAAACTGAGGGGCCAAAATAAAAATTTTGAAATAATTAAAGACTCAAATTGAGATTTTGATAAAAATATAAAAGCATTGATGGAAGCTTTTAAATAAACTTTAAAAATTTCTTTCTACCCTCACTTAATGTATTGAGACGTATTACCTTATAGAAAAAAATTGAGAAGATAGGTGTAGAGATTATTATTAATATGCAAATGAATCTATTAAAAAAGTTACAAAATAAAAAATTATTTGTCATTAAAAAATAAAAATAAAACATTATTTGTCACTTGTTATAAAGTCAAACGTTACATCAAATTTTTTACTAAAAAAAATTAGGATAAATTATAAATATACCACATTGAGATTTAATTAAAACACGAATTGCCCCCTATGATTTAAAAATTATATTTCATCCCCTGAGGTTTCTAATTTCTCAACAAATGGCCCATTTGATTAATAAATCATCAAGTCAATTAACAGTTTTTAATGATGTTAGAAATATGTTTCAATTAATAATTTAGGTAATTTTATTATTATATAGGAGAGCAATTATGAAATTTATTTTTTTTGGTTAATTCTGTTAAATAAAAATTCTAATAAGAGGGTATTTGTAATTTTTCAAACTGCAGGGAACAATCTGTCTTTTAAACAAAAACCTCAAGGGGTTATGTTTGTAATTTAACCTAAAAATTAATCATTATAACCTTTCAAACACAAACTTTTTCAAACTTAAAAAAAATAAAAATAAATAAATAAATTACACTAACACCCTTCAAATTTGATCCGATTACATCCCACCCTCTAACATTCTAGAAATTACATTCTTACTGCTGTGGTTAATAATCTCATTTCACAAACTCTCATACTTATATAAAAGACAATAACCCCTGGTAGAAAAAAAAATTATATTAAAAAAAAAAGTAAAGGAAATGAAAGAAAAAAAATAGAGGAAATAAAGTAAAGCAAGGAAAAAAAAAAAAAAAAGAAGAAGAAAAAAAGAAAGAAAAAGAGTGCATGAATTTAATATTTTCATTTAGTCTAAATAATTATAATAACAAAGAGTTGGTGTAATTTTTTAAACGTCATATGTATTAAACCTAAATTTTAGAGGTATAAGTGTAATTTATTAAAAAAAAAAATCAAGAAATCATTAAAAAAAATCAACCCCAAATATGGCCTTAGCATCTCTCATGTTGATGAAGCTAGAAAAACATGCGGTGTCCCTTACGAGTTAATTTTGTCACTGTTCTTAACACCAAATAGGTAGAAGTATGAGATCATAATTTGCCTTGAAGTTTAAAATTGATTACTACAATTATAATTGGAGGACCAAGAATTATTTTGTGCCCTGAGTTTTGCTCCAACAAAAACGTGTCAGACCACTTAGGGCGAAGTAAAGAATTTGTGTAATTCGTAATTCGATCTGGTCTAATTTAATCTAGTAAGTTTGGTCTAATTTTTTGAATCCGTAATTTGGTTTTGGATTAAAAAATTAAAATTCATAATCCATGGATTGGTTCCGAATTAAACTCCACAGTTCCGGATTGGAACCATTTCAGACCGTATATAAATAGTCTATATTTATATTATATATCCTCCCGTATAGTATTTTCTCTTATTACATATAAAACTTAAATTCAAACTTAAACTCGCATAGTATCTTCTTTTATTGTTTTTGTTTATTAATTTTTAGTTTTAATTTGTAATAGTCTAAATACTTATAGTAGAACTAGTTTTTCTTGTAGTTATTTAAATTCTAGAACAGTACGTCGCTATTATGAAAAGATATATTACTATTGTGGAACTAATATGATACTATGTTTATGTTTTATGAAATTAAGATGTTCTATATCTTTATTTTTTTGTTATTTAATTATGTGAATCTGTGGTCCTAAACAAATCCAATCCGTATTTAAATGGATTGATTTGGATTGGTTTCATGATTTAAACGAATTAGATTGGTTCCAATTTTTTAAGAACCGTAGATAACAGATTGGTCATGATTTTACCCCAATCCGGACCAATCTGAATTATGCTTACTCCTAACACCACTTGTCATATATATATATATATATTATTTAAAATAATATTTTTTTTTTTCATATTTAGGTGTACATTATAATTTTTTTTTAAAAGAGTCACATCAGTATATATTTTATTAATTATATATACTAACTTTATCTATTTTATATATACTTTATTTGGCAAATATTTATTTCCATATATTTTTCATCGTAAATTGCGATAATTCACAAACTCAATACTAATTTTGCGTTTTATATTTTTCTTCTTAATTTTTTCAAGGGTATTATGATTTTTTTTAATGCTAAATTATTTCTTTTCTTCTTATTTTCCCGTTCATTATTTTATACCCAATAAGAATTTTATACTATTTTATATTATAGATTTGTCGTTTAAATTTTATAGTGATTATATATATGAAATTATACTCCATTTCCTACGTTATTTTATATAATCACAATTCACAAGTTTTTTTTTTTTTTATTTTTTGACATCATATCACTTCACATACTGAAATGTATATATCATTTTGATGTTTTCATTATTTTTTTCTTTTTAGATTTAAATGTTATATGATTTTTTTTTCTTAATTAGTCGTTATTGAATTTATTTTATATAATTGATATTTTAATATAATTAAAAGTATTTATTTTACAATCATATAATTTAATATATATATATATATATATATAATATAAAATTATTATATGATAATCCAACTACAATATATTTATAGTTAATTTTTTAATAAATTTTGTATAATTTTTATTTCTACATATTTATTTTCTAAATGAATATAAAAGAAATTTAAATAGTTAGAATTATTTCTAATTTTATGTTACTAATTCTTCTTCTAATTTAACTATTATTTTTAATATTAAATGAGTATTTATTTTATTATTTTATAATTTAATATGTAACAATTTTGGATTGTTTTGGAAATTTGTTTAAAAGCTAACTTATTTATTTATTTATTTATTTTGAAAAAGTTTGTAAAAAAATAGAGAAATGATATGATTCGAAATAGATTAAAAATCAAAATTTAGTTTTTAACCATGTTTTCAAATTGACCCTTTAGAGAACGATAGCACCAATATTATTAAAATAAATAATTAAAATCATACTTTCATTTTAATTTTAATTTTAAATTAAAATTGAAATTGAAATTAAAATTGTTCTTTTATAATACACATTCTACCATCAAATATTTTTTAGAAAAAAAAAAAAAACAATAATAACACGTGTACGGGTCAAGTGCTAGTTACACCACTAAGGAAAATGAAAAATCCCCCTAATTTTCTTCCCCCTAATCCCCCTAATTTCCTTTTCTGGAAACTGTTTTGATTTTTTTTTTTTTTTGTTTTGTTTTTTTTTTTTTTTTTTATACTTAATAAGGAAATTCGGGGGTTTCGGGAGAACCCCCTCGAGCTACCAATCAAAACCCCACCACTAATATGGACCAATCAAGTTGGTGTAGAATGGTTTTAGTTATTTCAAAAAAATAAATAAATAACAAAATAATAATAGAACAACATGCATTGTTTCAAAAACATCCAATTATTTCAACAAAAAAATTATTTGGCGAGACTCAAAGCCACTTTACCTACCACAAGAGTTTGAAACGGAGAAGAATTCGACTATTCAAGAATTTACTTTTGATTTGTATTATGCCCCATAAGATAATCATGTTTAATTTGTTGCAATTTTTCAATTGGATTATTAAAAGCACCTTTTTTTTTTTTTTTTAATACTTTGTTTTTTCAAATGCCTTTTTTATCCAATATTTGCTCTTGGGTCAACCTTAGTAAACAAAGACTATGTTTGACATGAACTTAAATTTTTTGATTATTTTAGTCATAAAAAGATAAAATAGGCTAAAAAATTAATAAGATAAAATGTTATATCTAAATCACAATTATTTCATTTTTTCTCTCACAAAAATAAAATAAAAAAAAAAAAATTCATCTCAAATGAAACTTTTTAATCTCAGACTAAAATAATTAAAAAGCCAGAAAAACAACACACATCCCAAACGAAGGCAAAGATATGCATGAATTTGCTCCTATTTGTTCACCAACACATTGTTTGCATCTAACAAATTGTAAATTATCTATTATTTCGACTTCAATCGTAGAATGAAAAAAACCAATTTTATTCTCAATAGGTTTTGTCTTATGCCTAAAAAAATTCTTCATAGGGTGGCTAATTTCCTTGTGTGTTTTTATTGTTCTTGTTGGACTAAGAATTAATCATAGCGACATGTGAGTTGGAATCGATAAAGAATTTCCAGATTTTACACATCTTGGCATAAAATATACGAATAAATTTACAACTACCCTGAGTCCAAGTCTTTGAATACTCCATTTTTTTATTCTCAAAGAAAAATATACTGTTAAAATATTAGATTGATGTTCTCTCATATTCACATCTCAATATGAGAGAATTTAAGAGGTCTGTGGAGGCCACCAATAGTCCTATTTGAATTAACTAAACCGTTCATTTGGTTGGGCCCTTAATGTGTATCATCCATAACAAAAATTAGATTGATCCGATAACTGCAACTTTTTCATTTTATCATATTTGTCTCTAAAAAAGATAGATGGTCTATTTTCAAAAATATATTTGTTGTCCGTTTCTTCATAGACAAATGTGATAAAATGAAATAACTACAATTATTGGATCGAACTAATTTTTTTCATTAATGATATATATTGAGGGTCCTATGAAATGAACGGTCTAGATTATTAAAATGTGACACGTGGTGAGTCCCACGGGCCTCTCAAAACCACTTATATTAAAATGTGAATATAAGAGAAGCCTAACATTAAAATGTTACCTTTAAATTTATCTCCAATAATGTGAACTATTATATGTCAATTGTTAATTTAGTTAGGATCAATAAACTAAACACAACTATTATCATGTCAATATAAGTAAATTTAAAAGTGATTATTAGGAATATCTAGCATTGCTCATTATCAAATAATGTAAATTATGTATCAAATGAACTAGCTTTTGAGTACTTTACATTTTGGAAAGCGCTTGAAAATTGGTCTTTCTTAATTTTACTACAATGATATGACATGACAATACAAGTTATGTGTTAAGTTTTAATTTGTCACAAATTTAATTTTAAAAATCCCAACTTTGCCATGAAATTATGGGTGAATTGTGAATTTTAAATTGTGGATCTCTAATATTCTTTGTTTACTAACATAAAAACTAAACGCTGAATCAATCATAAATAGAAAATAAATGAATAGACAACATTTTTGAGAAATGAATCCAACCAATAAATCTGGTAAAATTTTGTCAATGATTAACCTTTTTGCGTGTGATTTTGTGTTTGCACCATTTTTATTTGGACTTTGCTACAAACCCCCACTGGGGGTCGACCCTCAGTGAGGTGGCAGCGTGTCATTTGTCTAAATTATAAAAAAATAAAAATAAATAATTAATTCTTTTTTTTGACCAATGAGAAGCTTCCGTACATGATCCCGACCCCGAGTAACCCTACTGGAGTCTTCGGCATTTCTGTTTTTATTTTGTTTAATGGCTGAGAAAACGGCAGGTGATGCTTGATTACGTGATGGATTTGTATTCCTTTATTAATTTTATACACAGAAATTTTTAATTTTATTTTTTATTTAACATACTGGTGGTTGTCTGATAATCAAGGTTGCCATGAGACATCAATTTTCGATTCAATTATAACAATAAATATCTAAATGGAGCAAGCTTCACCGATGAAATTTGTGGCCATGAGCACAACTTTAATCTGAGGGCACCGACAACCATTAGACATGTCATTGTTGAAGAGATTGATGGAGGATAATTATGTACTGCAAATTGCGAGATTTCGTGTATATTTTGTGTTTTATTAATTCCATGTTAGGTATTACATGATAATGTCTACATAACACTTCTTATTTTATTTATTTATTTATTTATTTTATTTTATTTTTTTATGGAGGAGGATTTCCTCTACTCTAAATTTTAGACTGAAGAGCGCTGTTTGAGCCTGTAGGATTCACTACAAGTTTCGTTTCGATGATCTGAACCGTTCATTTTGTCGAACACTTTATGTATTTCATTTATACAAAAAATTAAATTAATCTGATAACTATAATTTGTTCAATTTATTACATTTTTTAACTAAAAAAATCTGAACTGAAAAAGATTCGCATCCTTACTTCATAATTAACTTAAAAATGTACAAGGCTACATTTATAGGGTATATTACTGATCAGTCCATTTCTATCAAAATAATTAAAAATTAATGAAAATTTTTATCAATATTAATAATTGAAACTACAAATTTTTTTATAATTCTATAATTATTTTTGTGACGCAACACTAAATTGTAAGGGTAAACTACCAATAGGTCTTAATAATTGAACTTAATTTCCATCAAGTTCTATTGAAAATAAGTCTTAGTAAAATTGTCGCTAAAAATAATTTTTTTATGACAATTTTTTACGTATGTCGTTAAAAATTGACAATTAGTGACTTTTTTTTGTCATGATTTTTATATATTATCACTAAAACTTACAATTAATAAATTTTTTATGATAATTTTTTTTATAAGATCTATTAGATAATAAATCTACTTATTAGCACGTACACATAAGTAACCCAAATTGTAATTCCCTTTTCTTTATATGGAAAGCTGTAAGGGTTTACTGCAGAGAGCCAAAAAGTCTCAGCTTTGACCGACCATTAGTGTACGGGAAGCAAATATTCAGGCAAGCCCGTACTCCTTTCTTTCAAGCTCCTGTCTATCCGATCGACCTGCGAACATAACGGCTGTGAGCTACCCGGCGGTGTGTGGCCGGAAAACCCCTCCGACGATCAAGTTGGCATACACACACAGGGATAGATAGAGAGGAGAGAGTTGAGTGTAAGTGTATATCTCACCAAATGTTCATTTGTCTAGGCATGGGGGGCGCAGACTCGATTATATACCTTCTACGCCCCAAATCTACTCCCATTAGTCTCTCGACACGTGATGCTGTTATCCCATCTGTCAGCACAAATCTAGCTGATCATCACCTAACTAAACTACCAGCCCACACTACCGGGATCTCGGCATCCGGGCTGCATTATCTCGGCTACCAACGGCCGTGTTACACAACAAGCTAGAGCGCTCCGCTCCCCGAGCTCAACGACGACCGAACTCGGTTGCATTCCGGCATAGCCGAGCTGAAGACTAGTCGAGCTGGTAAACCGAAGACCTTTCTAACTGGGCTGGAAGCGCGAACCACGGGAACAGGACCGGCTTCCATTATCTCGGCCGAATTACCCAATTAGCTCAGTTCCCACATAAACAAGCCAAGTAGCTTGGTCCTAGCATGGTCCTGGGCCATTACCGAGCACAACTCTCTCCGACTAAGCCCAAGTTACCACGGCCCACAACATGTTCGGCCCATAATCTGCCCGGTCATTACCACGGCCCAATCCAGCTCATAAATTTCCCTCTCAATTGCCCCTTAATTAATTCCGTCATAAGCGAATCGATTACTGTTTACGAGGTAACTCTTCATCGGTCCTCAGTTTGCAAGATGGTGACTGGGCTAGTTGACATGCATGTCTTCAAAACTTGACCGGTCCACGCCTCGATTTGCCATCTTGTCTCTTCAGTACTGACGCCGCCGTCAATAGGGACACGTGTCGTGCCTGGATTGGCCTCGAGCAGCCAACCATCACGTCCATTCACATTCAAATTTGGGCGGCCTTTTCACCCCTATAAACATGCCATATCTCACTTCCTTTCAATCTTACTGACTCTCTTCAAGCTATCGACGTTCTAGAGCTTTAGCACCCTTCCTTTCTTGCAATTCCTGAGTTCGTGTCCGAAGGAGAAGCTTCTACCCTTAACTGGTAAGTCCTTCGGGCCCCTTTTTGCTATTTTCACTTGGTATTTCACATTCTAAGGCACAAAATCTGTAGGTTTTAGGATATGCCCCTCCAAAAACCCTTACCTGCCCCTATTCTCTTCACTGTTCTTCAATCCCAGTGACGAACACATGTACACATGAAGATGTGGAGCGGACCGAGCTCCAGGTCTTCTTTTGATCCCAAATAACATTAAGACCGAGCAACTTACAAGTTTGCCAAAACCTTAGTAGAAACTGAGGTAGACAGAGGACTTGGTCACTCGACCGGGCTAACAACTGGTCCGTTTGAGCGACCGAGCTCCTTGGCTTGCCTTTGCGACCGACGTGGTCTGGCACTCTTCATGACCGAGCTAAAGTCAAGCTCGTTTTACGCGACCGCACTTCCGCTTCCACTTACACTTACCCTCCTTTTTCTGCAGAGTCCAAGGGGATCACAGACCAATACCGAGGCTCTCAAAGACCGAGCAGCCATCAAATACCAGTTTGTGCCAAACCACTTCAGCCGAGCTAAACTAGCCGGCTACACATGGGGCGCTATCGCTTCCTTGTCAACACTCCGGCTGCCCTGGCCGCGTTCCGAGAAGAGTACGGTATCCCGGACGACATTCATTTAGAGCTCGGCATTGAGGACACCACCCCATGGGGCAGATTAGACTAGTGTCCCTTCACCATGCTATCCATTATAGAAGGGGGCCTCCACTTCCTGGTTAACCCACTGATCTGCGAATTCCTGTGGCATACCGGGCTAGCTCTAACCCAAGTCTCAACCAATACTTATAGAATAATCAACGGGATCCACGAACTGAACAACCGGCTAGGAACCAACCTAGGACTAGCCGAGATACTGCGACAGTATACCCTCGGTCATACAAGCGATGGCCTTGCATACTATTTAAAAATTAGACCGAGCAAAGAAAAGATAGTGACGGGCACCCCGGACAAGGACTTGCACGATGATGACTTTTTGTGGGTATCTGGAAACTATGAAACAGTCGACGTACCGGGCTGGTTTATTAACAAGAACTTTGGTTCAACATGTAAGCCGTGCTACCTGCTCGGTCAATTTATCTTTCTTCACTATTCTGTACTTTAACATTTTTTCTCCTGCTTTCTCTTGCAGCAATCGAAGCCCTGCAAGCCCATTATCATTATCCCAATGAAGCAACCATCAGAACCGTGCTCTGCTACCGCAACCGGGATTGCCACGAGCTTCTCGGCTACACACCGACATACAGATACTCAGCTCCACGCCGGAGTAAAGTCACAGACTTTCTTTGTGCTCCATCTTCACCACCTGACCCCACTTTACCGGACATGCCACTCATCCGGTTGACTGAGGCAGAAGAAATGGCCAAAAGAAGCCAAATCAAGAACCTTATCACTGCCACATCCACCGAGATACCGAGCATCCCAACGCGCTCCCCTGCTGCTGGGCAATCTAGCGGGGCTGTGGTGGCACTGGTATCTCCCGTTGCCGGGCAAGTCGGTAAAGACAACTGCCGGGCTGGTAAGAGGCCCCATGTAGACCCTTCCGCCGAGCTGGTCGTTGAGCTCACCACCGAGCAACCAGCCGTGATAGCTGACCCAACTTCGCTATGGAGGCCCCAATTCAAGCACCGGGGTAAAGAGATCCCGGCGATAGCTTCCGTCAAAGGCGACAAGGAGCATCTGCTCGCCTTTGACCTCAGCAAAGTCTTGCTACTACCGACCGACATGGTTGGCAGCGACCATGTGCTAGACATCCGGCTGGTGAAATCTTCAGTCAAGTCCATGACCAGGGTAAGTATCTCAAACTTTTACTCAAAATATTGCAAGTGTTAGTTCGGTTTCCTTTCTAATCAAACTCTCTTCTTGCAGGCCATCCAGAAGCAGCACTTGGTCATGGAGGCAACTAACTCTGCCAGCCAAGTTCAAAGCCTCCAAGCCGAGCTCGGGAGAGCCCAATCTTCACTGCAAATAGCCAAGATTGACAACACCCGGCTGCTCGGCCAGCTTGGCTCTGCCGAGAAAGAGAGACACGCGTTCCGAGCCGAGCTTGATACGCTGAAACAATCAAGGGAGAAGGAGCTGGAGGACGCCAAATAATACCGGCTTCAATGAGGCCAAGGTGAGCTACACGAAGCAAGTCCATGCCACCTAAGACATCTACTTTAAGGCGGGCTGGAAGACTGCTTGTGAACAGCTCGGCCAAGGACCTAGGACCGACGTGTTTGCCTCTTCGCCAGCTATCTTCCTACCGACGTATCTCGTGCCATATGCCAACGACATCTTCAGTACGCTGTAGGCTGAAGTCGAGGAAGAAGGCGAAGAAGAGACCGAGGGAAATGTTGAGGAAGAGAACCGCCAAGAGCAGCCCAGCCAAACGGAGATCGGCATCCAAGACCAAACACCAACGGTCAACCTGGAGGCAAGCGGGGATGAATTCACTGACCTTTCCCCCCTAGCTTAGTTTTCTTTTGTCTTCTTTCTTTTGTTTCTGAACATGTAACCAAGCTATTTGCCCCTCTTGTAGTTATTTCGCACATCAATGAAAAAGTTTAATTTCCTTCAAGTGTTTGCACGGTCTTCAAGCTAAATAACTTCAGCCGGACAAAATACCTTGGCAAAACTAATCATCTTGTTTAACTTATTCAACCGGAAAAGACATCTCGGTTTCAAGCATAAAGTTGAGTAAATCATAAACTGTTTTAACCGGAGCAATACATCTCGATTTAAATATAAAAGTTGAGCAAATCATCAACTCAGTCAGCTGGAATAAAGCTCCACGAAAGTTGAATAAATAATCAACCTAGTCAACCGGAATAAAAAATCTCGGTTGAAATCTCAAAGTTGAGCAAAACATAAACTCATTCAACCGGACTAAACATCTTGGTTGAGAAACTCAAAGTTGAGCAAAACATCAACTCATTCAACAGGAATAAACATCTCGATTGAGAATCTCAAAGTTGAGCAAGACATCAACTCATTCAACCGGAATAAACATCTTGGCTGAGAATCTCAAAGTTGAGCAAAACATCAACTCATTCAACCGGAATAAACATCTCGGCTGAGAATCTCAAAGTTGAGCAAATCATCAACTATTTCAATCGGAATAAAACATTTCGGTTGAGAATCTCAAAATTAAAAAGCAACAATCAGAGTGCTAAGGCAAAGATGAGACACTTCTATATATTGACGAAAAGAATATTACATTCTGAAGTGTAAGGCAAAAAATTCCTTTGCACAAAAAGAAAACAAAAGCTAAAAATAATACAGTTTGAGGTTGGTCGCATTCCATGGCCGGGGTATTCCTCTTCCCTCCAGGTCCTCCAAGTGGTATGCCCCCTTGCTCGCCAGATCGGTGATCTTGTAGGGTCCTTCCCAGTTTGCTCCTAGTTTACCTTCACCTGGCACCAGGGTATTGCCCATGACCTTCCTCAAGACCCAGTCACCTACTTTGAACGGTCTAGGGTGCACTGTTTTGTTGTATTTTCTTAAAAGCTCTTGTTGGTGGGTGGCCACATGGATGAGAGCCTTTTCCCAGCGTTCTTCCACTCGATCCAATTCCAGGGCAATGGCTTCGGCATTCAGCTCGGGCTCAAAACTTTCACTTCTGAGGGTGGGCATACCAACTTCCAAAGGGATGACCGCCTCCATGCCATATGCCAAGGCAAAAGGAGTTTCCCCGGTTGACCGGCACAGGGTCATGCGGTATGCCCAAAGGACACTTGGGAGTTCCTCGGCCCATTTGCCTTTGGCTTTCTCAAGCCTTTTTTTCAACCCATCAAGAATACCATTAGACTGCGGGTAAGCCGGGGTAGAATTGTAGAATTCAATCTTCAAGTCTTCACAAAATCCTCTGAATAGGCGGCCGTCAAATTGGGTGCCGTTATCCGAGATCAGGATTTTAGGGACACCAAACCGTGTTACCACATTCTGCCAGATAAATCGTTTGACGTCTTTCTCCTTGATTGTCACCAAGGGCTCAGCTTCAACCCATTTGGTGAAGTAGTTTGTAGCCGCGATGAAGAACTTCCGGTTGCCTGGCGTCGTTGGGAGTGGCCCCACTATATCTAGCCCCCACATCGCAAAGGGCCAAGGGCTGGTAAAGGGAAGAAGTTCCCGGGCCTGTTTGTGGATTTGGTGGGCAAACTTCTGGCACTTCTCACATTTGCGAACATACTTCTGTGCGTCTACTTGCATGCATGGCCACCAATATCCTTGCGATATAGCCCGATAGGCCAGAGATCTGCCCCCTATGTGACTGCCACAGATGTCTTCGTGAATTTCGTACAGGAAGGCTTCCACGCTGCTTGGGTACACACACTTTAAATAGGGACCGGTGAAAGACTTCTTGTATAAATCGCCTGATGGAGAGAGCCAAAACTGCTCTGACTTCACCCGGACTTTATGTGCCTCCTTCTTGTCGGCTGGAAGGGTCCGTTCTCTGAGAAAGAGGATAATAGAGTCCATCCAAGAAGGACCTAGCTCGGCGCAGAGTACTTATGTCTGCCCAGTTTCCTCAATGCTGGGCCTCGGTAGGAACTCAATCAGGAGAGGGCTGGAGGATGTGTTGTCGACCATGAAAGCAAGGCCCGCTAATTCATCTGTGCGGCCGTTTTCTTCACGGCCAATCTGTTGGACCCTTATCGCCTGGAATCGCTTGATGTGGTCTCTGACTAGAGCTTGGTACTTCACCATTTTGTCATCCTTTGCTTCATAAACCCCAGAAACTTGGTTAACCACAAGCTGGGAATCACTGTAAACCATTAGCTCGGATGCTTGCATCTGAAGCGCGCTCTTATGCCCGGCCAGAAGCGCCTCGTACTCAGCCTCATTGTTTGATGCAAGGAATCCAAGGGTGATAGAGTGTTCGATGATCAATCCGTCTAGCGAAATCAGAAAGATGCCCAGCCCGGCACCGTGGCGATTAGAAGCCCCATCAATAAAAAGTTTTCACATTTTCCCCACAAAGAGCTTCCAACATTCTGAAGGGTCCTGAGAGGCCTGAAGATTGATGTTACCACGATAGCTCGGCTGTTCGGCTTCAGGTTTAATGCTGATCGGTTCCACTTCCTCCCCCTTTGGTGATGCGACACCAGACAAAGTAGGTTGGTCGGTGATACCCAACTTCGTCGACGCATCACCGGGCAGAAGTGTCGTACTAGCTGAAGGTTCTTCGGAGGGGCGTGCAATGTCTGCATCGCTAACATCACCAAGCTGTGTTATTTCAGTCGAGCCTGCATTCACCTCCTCATCTGCCGCGGCAATATCCACCTGATGTACCGGATGAGTTCCAGGTAAGAATTCAGTAACGAAGTCGGCCAATGTCAGAGCTTTTAAGGCAATGCGTGGCTGAAACTTGACGTCAAATTGCCCCAATTCGACCGCCTACTTGAGAATTCGACCAGAGAAATCCGCCCGTTCGAACAAAGCTTTGAGGGGGAACTTGGTCAAAACGATGATAGTATGAGCATGGAAATAGTATGCCAACTTCCTAGAGGCCATCATCAATGCCAACGCAAGTTTTTCCAGCGGCAAGTATCTCGACTATGCTAGTAGCAAGGTGTTACTGACGTAAAAGATGGGGAGGTGCTTGATTCCTTCTGACCGGACAAGCACCGCACTGACTGCGTGCTGAGAAATGGCCAAATAAAGGTAGAGTTCTTCGCCGAGTTTCGGTGTGACCAACAGGGGCGCTGAAGATAGATACTCCTTGAGCTCGGCCAAAGCCCGGTCACATTCTTCATCCCATGAGAACTTCGATTTTAGAGCTTGAAAGAAAGGGTGGCAGCGATCTGATGAACGGCTTATAAATCGGTTAAGCGGCGACCATTCGGCCAGAGATCTTTGACGTCCTTAATGAGCTAGGTGCTTTAATTCTTATGCGACTACGATACGTGTGCCTTCGATGCCTCGGTTTGTGACTAGGAAGCCTAAGAATTTTCTGGATCCCACGCCAAAGGCACTCTTGGACACATTCAGGCGTAGCTTGTGTTGTTTGAGAATGGCAAACATCTCGGCCAAGTCGGACAAGTGGTCTGCTTGATGCCGGCTCTTAACTACCATATCATCTATATAAGCATCCATTGTTCAGTCTAGTAGAGGAGCGAACATCTTGGTCACCATCCTTTGAAAAGTTGCCTCGGCGTTCTTCAAACCAAAAGGCATGACTCGGTAGCAGAAGAGTCCCCTCGGTGTAGTGAAGAAAGTGATTTCGCAGTCGGGGCCGTGCATGGCAATCTGATGATAACCGCGGTAGGCATCCAAGAAACTGAGCCTGTTATGTCCAGCCGTTAAGTCCACAAGATGGTCTATTATGGGCAGTGGAAAGCTGTCTTTAGGGCAAGCTCGGTTGACGGTCTTGTAGTCGACACAAACTCGCCACTTCCCATTCTTCTTGGGTACAACGACTGTGTTTGAAATCCACTGAGGATAATGCACTTCCTGAATAGCTCGTGCCTCAAGCAAGTTCTTCACCTCTTCCGTAACTACCTCGGCGTGATGCAACGCCGATCTCCTTGTTCTCTGAATGACTAGCTTTGCACCGGGAAAAACATTCAGGTGATGGCAAATGAAACTCGGATCGATGCCAGGCATGTCGTAAGGTGACCATGCAAAGACTTCACTGTTTGCCATCAAGAATTCCACCATATCGGCCCTTTCTTGGGCGGTAAGGCTTGAACTGAGCAAGAAAAACTTGTTTGGACTTTCTGTGTCAATTCAAACTTCCACCAATTCTTCAACGGCCTTGTCCTCAGCCTTGGTGCCCACATCGTCAAGGACTCCCCGGTCTTCCGGTCCCTCAATCATTTGGACGAAGCCTTTGGCAGCTCAGCTCCCGTTGACTACCACGAAGCATTGCTTCGACATGACTTGATCACCCAAAACTTTTTCGATTGCCCCCATAGCCAAAGGGAATCTCATCACTTGGTGGTAGGTCGACGCTACGGCCTGCATAGCGTGAAGCTATCCCCTTCCAAGGATCAGGTTGTATGTGGATGGCACTTGCAATACCCAGAACTCCACTTGCTTGACTACGGATCCCGCTTTGACCGACAGAATAATCTTTCCCAAAGGCCACTCCGGTTATGAGTTGAAACCAACCAGTGGCGAAGTTGCCGGAGCCAAGTCTGTATCCCGGAGCTTGAGCTGTTTGAATGCGTCGTAATACATGATCTCGACCGAGCTTCCCTGGTCACATCGCGGAGTGTGACCACTAAGGCATCATTGTGTGGCGTCTGAATGTACTCTAGGTCTCTTGTGGAGAAACTGATCACGTCTTTTTCTTCGGTCTTGCCCCTTTTGATCGCGGGTTGGACCGACAAAACTTCCTTCATGTGCTCCGCCTTCTTGATCATACCTCGGAGTTCACATACATGTGCCGGTTCCACAATGCCGTGGATCACATTAACAATGCCCTGATGGGGGGCCTCCAAGTCATCTAATCCACGCGGATCAACCGGAGCATGATGCGCAGCTTTAACCACCCCATCAATGTAAAGGTCCAAGTGTCCGGCTGCGACTAGCTCCTCCAAGTGTTGCTTCAAAGGAAAACAATCCTCTATCTGGTGTCCATGCTCTTGGTGAAATGTACAGCGGTACCGTGGATTGAAACCCTTCTGCGCATCGCCTAACTTAGCAGGAAACCGGACATAATCCTCGTTACGGATTTCACTGAGTATGCGATAAATTGGAATCTTAAAGACCGTGGTGATGCTTGTCCTGGCTTTCAATCTTCTGTTCGCATCAGCTACGTCGTCACGGGGGTATTCATCTTGGTCATTCCGTCGATCCCTACCCCAGTTTCGACGATTTGAACCTCGGTCAAATTCCTCAGCGCGATCATTTGAGCGATTGGTCTCCTGTCCAACCGCGTGCACCTTGCCAGCCGACCTCTTATCTATTGCTACCGGAGTTGCCTTCGCGGTAGACGCTGCTGCATCATCTTTTACTCGGATGTGCTCGTTGATGTGCTGCATTAATTGGCCCATGGATGTCAGCTGGTGCATAGTAAGCAAGTCTCGCAGTCTATGTCCGACCGGGAGACCATGCTTATACTGAGTGATTACCAGGTTGACCGGGCAATCCAAGATCTCATTGAAAGTTTTCCAGTATCTGGAGTTGTATGCCTTGAGTGTGTCGCTCGACTCCATCTTGACACTGAGAAAGTGGTCAACTTCCTTTGGCGTTTTGGTGTTGGTCTTAAAACGTATCACGAAGGCTTCCGCCAACTGTTGCCACCTTTCGATGCTTCCCTCCGGCAACCTCTCGAACCACTTCAAGCCCAATTCGCCCAAACTTGACGGGAAGATAAGGCATATGAGAGCGTCATTTCGCCTATGTCCGGCCATGACCTGTCGAAAGTGGCTTACATGCATATATGGATCAATTTTTCTATCGTAGAACGTGAACTTTGGCTGGTGGAAGCCCATCGGAAGTGGTGTTGTTTCTATCTCCAAGGAGAAAGGAGTGGCGCTCAGCCTCGCCAAGTTTGTGTCTAAAAGGAGAGGTGCAGCTAGGCGAGGTGGAGGCATTCCAACCTCTTCACTGGCGTGAACCCCATAGGATAGCCGCTGGAACGCCGGCACCCTCTGAGCCTCCCGCCGGCGAGCTCGCTCCTTCAAGACTACTCGCAAATCCTCTGAACGAGCGGAATAAGAATACCTCGACGTCATCGCCGGACATGAGGGTCGATAGGTGCTGTCTCGCGCACTGGACTTTTCTACGTGCGCGTCGGAATCTCCAACCTTGTAACTTCTGGTGATTAAGATGGACGGAGTACGCTGCTGGCTCTGACTGCCTGAACGACGGGGTTGGGTGCGCTCACTGTGGTCTCCCACTCCAGTTACACCCTTCATTTTGACATGCCGCTTAAGATCCTCCATCTCCACCGCTATTCGCCGAATAACGGCGTCTTGGTCCCTTAGCTTGTGTTTCAGTCGTCTGGCGTGCGATTCTCTCCGACGCCGGTGACCATCTGGACTCCATGAATGACCAAAACTTCTTCCGCACTTATCCCGCGCGTCTCTTGAATGTCCCCCTAGAGAAGTCTCCAGGTCCGCCATAGGACGGATGGCGGGATGTTCTTCTCTCCGTCTGCCTGACTCCGAGGTAACTCCGTCGATGGCAGACAACGGAATCTCGTCGTTGTTTGCCATAGACGGTGATCAGTTGAGCCTGGAAGACAAGGTTTTGTCTGTCAAGTTCCCACAGACGACGCCAATTGTACGGGGAGCAAATATTCAGGCAAGCCCGTACTCCTTTCTTCTAACCTCTTGTCTATCCGATCGACCTGCGAGCATAATGACGGTGAGCTACCCGGCGGTGTGTGGCCGGAAAACCCCTCCGACGATCAAGTTAGCACACACACACACAGGGATAGATAGAGAGGAGAGAGTTAAGTGTAAGTGTATATCTCACCAAATGTTCATTTGTCTAGGCATGGGGGGCGCAGACTCGCTTGTATACCTTCTGCGCCCCAAATCTACTCCCATTAGTCTCTCGACAAGTGGTGCTGCTATGCCATCTGTCAGCACAAATCTAGCTGATCATCACCTAACCAAACTGCCAGCCCACACTACCGGGATCTCAGCATCCGGGCTGTATTATCTCGGCTACCAACGGCCGTGTTACACAACAAGCTAGAGCACTCTGCTCGCCGAGCTCGGTTGTATTCTGGCATAGCCGAGCTGAAGACTGGTCAAGCTAGTAAACCGAAAACCTTTCCAGCCGGGCTGGAAGCGCGAACCACGGGAACAGGACCGGCTTCCATTATCTCGGCCGAATTACCCAATTAGCTCGGTTCCCACATAAACAAGCCAAGTAGCTTGGTCCTAGCATGGTCCTGGACCATTACCGAGCACAATCCTCTCCGGCTAAGCCCAAGCTACCACGGCCCACAACATGTTCGGCCTATAATTTGCCCGGTCATTACCACGGCCCAATCCAGCTCATAAATTTTCCTCTCAATTAGTAATAATTTATTGTATTGAAAATGATTGGCCATATGATACACATCAACGGTAGCATAGATTAGCATAAATTAAATTCTGGTTGTAATTCTAAAATGTAGATGTGGGTCAGCATTTCAATTAGCATTGATTAAGCACCTTACAATAATAATGTCGATAGATAACTTCTCTGTGAACAAGACAGAAGTCAACCGATAACAAGTAGAATTCTCAATTAAATTTTGGATATTTAGGTGTCGTTTTAAAATAAATTATTTTAGTAACTTTTTAATTTTTACACAAAAATATACAAAAAAAATAGAGAGAGTAATGTGACAATTTATAGTGATTTTTTTGACTATTTTGCTCAAACATATAGTTAGTATAAAATGAATATGAATCATATTTGAGAGGGAAATTTATGTGAACTAAGGTCGAACTAGGTCCAAATGTTGAAATGAACTGAGCTATGGCTCGAGGTAAATGGGCTGCATAGCTTGGACCTTGGTCCCGTTAGCTCGGTCAAATATGGCTGCTATTAGCTCGGTTTGGGTACTCTGAACCGAGGTATAGGTAGACGGAGGACTGAGCTAGGCAATGGCCATGAAAGCACCGAGCTGAGTGAGTGCGGTTAAAACTGGTGTCAAGAAGGTCAGTGTCAGCTCGGTTGTGTTGTTATCCGATCGTGGTGAAACCATCTCGCTTGGTTAAGCAGTGAGGAGGGTGTCGAAAGATAAGCATTATCTTTGTGATTCCTAGGAGGACTCTACTAAAGAGAGTTGAAGTCCTACTAGGATTGTGCCAAGCGAAATCTATAAAAGCTCACGACAGACCTATGTACAGGTATCACAATTTTTACTCTAAAAAACACAGAGCTTTTTGTCTATTGTCTATTTGCTGACTTTGGCATCGGAGAGGTATCCGGCACACACCCGCCGGCTAACTCACGTTTCTGTTTTTAGAAAGTAAAGCGACGACGTTTGAAGGAGTGCAAACTTGATCAACAGGATTATACGAGAAGATTATTTCGTGCATTAGCGCCGTCTGTGGGAAAACAAAAAGAACAAAACCTTTTGATCGAGTTTTCCTCTTTAGTTCAAATCAATGGCGCACAATGAAGACTTGCCGCAATCTGCTATTGATGGGCAAACCCCGGAAGGGGTTGAGATGCGCGAAGGTTAACTTTCTATCCTACCCATAGTAGAATTAGAACCCCAGCAATGGAACTCCCGGAGGGACACACGGGAGAGATAGGGCATTAGTCCCCGTCGCTCTCAAAGTCCTGAAAGGCAGAGGCGGAGGTTGGATCCTTAAATTCTGGAAGATCGCGTGAGGGAGCAAGACAAATTAATAAGGAGGATGGCGGTAGACATGGAGACTATGAAGTGCCAGATAAAGGAAAAAGAAGTGGCAACAGAAGAGGGGCGCAGAGGCAATACGCTCTCTTACCACTCGGAAGATCGTGACAGACAAACCACACCATTACAAGCAGAAAGTAAGAGCCTTAGAACAGGCGACACTCAATCAAGGACTTTCAAGACTCGTTACTCCAGGTCTGAGAGAACAAGGACTGAAAGGTCGTACACGGAAGGAAGCAGTTATCGACCCTCGCATACGCACCAAACGACATCTAAGCACACGGAGTTGCCTAGGTCAGCAGACCTGCGAACAGTGCTAGAGGAAAGGGCCCGATAGAAGAAGGACACCAGGGCTTGCGACCCTTGCAGAGTTTCAGCCCTACAGCGATTGGCTTCTAGAACGGATGGGAGTGTCAAGGTAGGGATGCCAATGCTGCACCTTGCTTACGAACCAGCAGATAAAGTGTTAGCAAGGTTACAGAGCTCGCCGTTCGTTCCGGCAATTGAGAACGCACCACTACCCTCAGGCTTCCACCAGCCCAAATTCACCACTTACAAGGAGAAGTAAGACCCCTACATGCACTTAAGCCACTTTCGCCAAGTTATGGTTGTATATCGACAAAACGAGGCTCTAATGTGTATCCTGTTTCCTTCCAGCCTTGGCGACCTGGGTCTAACATGGTTCGAAAGGTTGCTAGAAGGTAGCATAGCCTCATGGGCACAGTTGGCAGAAGCGTTTGTGACTAGATTCAGAATGAATACTAAGACACCAGTGGAGATTGACCAGCTACTCTCCATTGACATGGGCGAGAAGGAAATATTGAGGTCTTACAACAGTCAATATTGGGAGACTTTCAACCAGATTAGGAATTGCCCTACAAATCTCGCCATTGCACGGTATAAACGAGGTTTACCGGTCAGAAACAAGTTGAGGGATTCAATGACGATGATGCCACCCCTCATGATGGAGGCCCTAATGGAGAGGGTGTATCAACATATCTGGGTAGAAGAAAATAGCGCCTGTTAAAGCAAAATCTGGCACAACAACGATGCCGAATAAAAAGATTGCAGTAAAAGTCAACACGGTAGAACAATCAAGCAAGAATGGGCGGGGCAGACGAGCCAACAAAGAGGACCCCCAAACAAGGAAGTTGAGAGTTCATATTGCCATTACCACAGTATTCAACAAAACTATCTACCGGATTCTTAGCGAGATACGCAATGAACCCTTCGTTCGGCGGCCAGCCAAGTTGGGAGAAGCACAAAGGGGTTATGATGAGAGGTACCGTTGCACCTTCCATGATGAGAAGAGCTCTTTTTTTACTGAGCAGTTTCACAGCATGCAGTCAGCGCGGTGTTGGTCAGAGCGGAGGGAATCCAACACCTGCCCATCTTTTATGTTAGCAGGACCCTGCTGGGTGCTAAAACAAGGTACCTACAGTTGGAAAAGCTGGCCTTAGCTTTGATGATGGTCTCAAGAAAGTTGTCATACTATTTCCATGCCCACACCGTGATTGTCCTATCGGCTTTTCCCTTAAAGGCCTTGTTTGAGAGGGCGGATTTTTCTGGACGAATCTTGAAATGGGCAGTAGAGTTGGGGTAGTTCGATATCAAGTTTCAACCAAGAACCGCAATAAAAGCCCAAGCGTTAACAGACTTTATGGCCGAGTTCACGCCAGGAAGTCATCATGTCTACTCAATCGATTTGACTAATGCAACTGAAAGAATAAGGGAAAGTTCCACGGGAACTGCGCAGCCCCCAAAACAGAATACCCAGCTACATAACAAGCCATACAGGTTTGAGGACAGAAAAGAAGGAACAAGCCATGTTATTCCCAGTGAGGACTCAGCAAAAAGTAAAGACTTGAGGTAGTTAGACAATAAAGATCAAACCTCAACAATGAACATCGACCTGGAAGAAAACATCAGCAATACCCCTGATCCCAAGACATCATTCGATCCCTCTACTTGCCGGAAGCTATTCGTCGGAGAGATATGGAAACTCTTCATGGATGGAGCATCTAACAGGAGCGGTGCAGGACTTGGCATCGTTCTCATCTCACCGGATGGCCTAACAATTGAACATGCAGTCAACCTTGGCTTTCCAGCATCCAACAACGAGGCGGAGTATAAAGCACTGTTAGCAGGTTTAAAATTAGCACTTTACATGAAGGCCACCGAGCTGATGGTATATAGTGACTCCCAGCTGGTAGTCAACCAGATTTCAGGTGACTGCGAGGCAAAAGATGATAGGATGGCTAAGTACCAAGAGTTGGTCAGAAAGGAGATCATGAAGTTTGAAGTAGTCCGGATAAAGCAAATCAGCCAAGAAGAAAATTGCAGAGCAGACGAGCTAGCAGGTTTTGCTTCAATAACTGATACATCTATCCCACACCCATTACTGATTGACTTCCTACCTAGACCAAGTATTGAAGAACCTGAAGCAGCCGAGGCATGTTGTGCCGAACTAGGCCCATCTTGGATAGATCTCATCATAGTATTTTTAAAAGATGGAATCCTGCCTGAAGAAAAAAAAGAAGCCAACAAAATTAGAACAAAATCACAACGATTTTGGCTCTCTCCATCGCTAACATTGTACAAAAAATCCTTCACAGGACCTTACCTGAAATGTGTCCATCCCAACAAGGTCGAGGCATTTTTGTTCGAGATACACGAAAATGTTTGCAGAAGCCACCAAGGGGGAAGATCATTGGCTTGCAGAGAAATTTCACAAGAATATTGGTGGCCATACATGTAAGCAGATTCAGCGAAATATGTCAAGAGGTGCAAGAAATGTCAGAAGTTCACACACCAAATACATCAACCAGCTAGAGAACTTCTACCATTGACTAGCCCGTGGCCCTTCGCAATGTGGGGCTTGGACATAGTGGGACCACTTCCAACTGTGCCCAGCAACAAAAAGTTCTTTCTCGCAGCAACAGACTATTTCACAAAGTAAGTGGAGGCAGAAGCTGTCACGACCCAAACCTGGCCCTATGGGTTTAGCATCAGAATCGCCGATGTCAGAAGAGATACCAAGGCACCGCTATATGATGTACAAGAAAAGCGAGTTCAGAACTGGCGGAAGCCAATACAGTAAGTAAATAATGTCCATTGAGCTGTGACAATCTGTATGCCAAAAATATTTTTCATGCATTCACACAGGTAGAACAGTAGATACATCATGTACAATCATTCAGTGCAGGGACTTAATCCCTATTACAGTACAGTAAACATTCAGTCTATACCATCCATTCGGTTATTACAAAGCAGTACGACAGTGCAAAATGGGAAATACTAAAATGCCCCTAAGCCTTAGCATGATAGGCTCGGAACCTCGCAGTGAGGCACTTAGGCTGGCTTGACAAAACTGGAGTTTACTCCGACGCTTCTAGCTTTGGTCCAGTGCCTATACACCTACATATATATATATATGAGCAGTAAACTAAAGCCCCGTGAATAACATAATGCGTAAAGAGGTTAAGAATGAAATGTCCTTACAGTAATGAAAACAGTTCGTTAAACAGTAATTCAGTCTTTCAGTCAGAACAGTTATTCAGTCATATGTGGTACATCCATTAGCATAGCAGTAAACAGTAGGTCTTAAAGACCGAACAGTAATGATGGCAATCAATCAGTAAACAGTGGTGGTTCCACGAGGGGACCGACAGAGATCTCTGTAACAGTAATATTAACAGTAGGTGCTAGGGATGCCACAGTACAGTTCAGAAATAGAGGACATACATTCATTCAGTAAATAATACCAGTTCAGAAAATAGTACAGTTCAGTATTCAGAAGATAAACATTTTGAACATATCTTTACACAATTGTTACTCACAGAGTTCTGGGCTACAGTATACTAGAGCGTGTCTCCCTAGGATGCCAACCCTATACAGTTAACAGGGTGAACACACACTAAGTTTCACAATTAGGAAAGATAATAACTTAATCCCTAAATGTCTCGGTGTGTTCTACATCTATATCCTCATTAAGATGTCTAAAACTAGGCCTAGGAATGCCTAGGATGGAATGAGGATGCAAAGATGTATCCAGAAAACATTTTCAGTAAAACAGGTTTCCGCTCAAGCGCAGGTTTCCCCGCTCGAGCGGACAAGCAAACAAAGGTACCCGCCGAAGGTCAACTTCCCTTCGGCGTGTCCTCAACACTCACTCGGCGTACATTTTTTCCGCTCGGCGGATGATGAACGGGCAAAAATCTTGGCTCGATTTCTCCACTCGAGCGCTACTTATTCCGCTCGAGCGGATAGTAAAAATCTGGAAAACCCAGGTTTGTGTTCTAAGTTCAAAACTCAAGTTCGGATGCTAAAGTTTCGATCCTCTTGGGCCAATTTTCCAGAAAACCTTCCAACACTCATAGAATAACATACTACAAAGGTCAATTTGAGAAATCAAGGCCCAAGGGTGTTTCAATTAAACTCAATTTGAAACCATTTTTCAAGAACAATTCTCAAACATGACATGCATGCACTTTAAACAATTTTAAGCTTCAAAGCTAGCTCAAATGAGCTCAATTCTTTGAAAAACAAGATGAAACATGGTCCTAAGCATTAACATGGACATGCATGCAAAAATCCATGAAGAACAACCTCAAAAATACAAGAGTATGCCATGCATGCAACGATTAAGCTCTAATCCAGCTTCTATGGACCAATTCAAGTCTCAAATTACTAGAGGCTCAAGAACTAAGCATGAACAAGCTCAAATACATTAATGAAAGGTTGAGTTCTCTTACCTAAGTCTTGAATTACAAGGCAATGTAGCTAAATGAGCAATCTACACTTCAATTCTCAAGCAATTCTTCAAGGTTTCAAGCCAAATCACAAGAATGAACTCAACTCTCCCTTAGCTCTCACTCTCTCTATTCCTTGGTCGGTTATGGTCAAAAAGAATGGCTGAGCAAATGTTGTATGCAAGTGTAAACAAGTCTCCATAGGTCTAGAGTAGTGGCCCGCTAAGGGTTAGTTTAGTAAATAAGTCCAAGTTTGCAATTAACTCATTTTTAATCTAATTTAATCATACCTAATCAATTTTCAGATAATCATCCCATAAATTCACATAAATCATGAGGATCCTAAAACATCAATCAGTTCCGGACTCGGCCGCCGATAAGGCCTTCATTTCGCAGTTTAAACATAAAACATAAAACATGGACAGATAAACACATAAGTCAAACAGATAGAAATGCAATGCAATAGATATACTTAGTCAATTCAATTTCATTTTCAGTCAGTCAGTTCAGTAGTTTATCCAATTCCCTTATCGGTCATAATCAGTTCAGTTTAACGGTAATCAGTGTTTAATCGGTAATCAGTGACGAGGGTTGTTACAGAAGCACTCGCATCTATAAAAGATAAAGATGTTAAGAAATTCATCTGGTAGAACATCATCACTCGATTTGGCTTACCTAAGGCTCTAATATCCGACAACGGCACTCAGTTCGATGGCAAAATCTTCAGGGGCTTTTGCGAAGAGTACAAGGTAGAATTCTACAACTCTACACCGGCATACCCTCAAGCGAGTGGTTAGGCTGGAGCTTCCAATAAAGTCGTCTTAGACGATTTGAAAAAAAGGTTGGAGAGAGCAAAAGGCAAGTAGGCTGAGGAGCTTTCTCATATCTTATGGGCTTACCATACCACACATCGGCAATCAACTGGAGAAATGCCTTTTTCCTTGGCCTATGGCATGGAGGCAGTAATCTCACTGGAAGTAGGCCTTCCCACTATCAGAAATGAAAATTTCGACCCAAATTTGAATGGTGAAGCCATAACCTTGGAACTCAACCTTGCGGAAGAAAGAAGGGAATGAGCACTAGTTTACATTGCCTCATACTAGCAAGAGTTAACTAGAAAATATAACAAAATAGTGCATCCAAGGTAATTCAAGATTGGAGATTAGGTACTGCGCAAAATAATGGGCAACACTTTGGTACCTGCAGATGGTGAGTTAGGACCTAACTGGGAAGGACCATACAAAGTGGTCAATTTAGCAGGAAAATGGACATATTACTTGGAAGATGGAGACAACAAAGCTATTCCCAGGCCATGGAACACTTCCAATTTCAAACTATTTTATTTTTAGTTTTTCCTTAAAATACTTGTAATTTTTTTTTTCAAATAAAGCAAGTAATTTTTCCAGCATAGTTCTTTCTACTATAAAAGTTGTTTTTAGTTATTGCTAGCTAGGGGCAATCAAGAAGGTTGGCAGGTTTGACCAACATTCAAATCTCTTCTTCAGCCAAGATAAGGATCTAGGCTGAAGAAGGTTGGCAAGATTGACCAACATTTAGTTCTCTTCTTCAGCCAAGATAAGGATCTAGACTGAAGAAGGTTGGCAGGATTGACCAACGTTCAAATCTTTTCTTCAGCCGATAAAAGGATCTAGGCTGAAGAAGGTTGGCAGGTTTGACCAACATTTAGCTCTCTTCAACCAAGATAAGGATCTAAGTTGAAGAAGGTTGGCAAGATTAACCAACACTTTTTTCTTCAGCCGAAATAAGGATCTAAGCTGAAGAAGGTTGGCGGGATTGACCAACACATAGTTCTCCTCTTTAGCCGAGATAAGGATCTAGGCTAAAAAATGTTGGCAGGATTGACCAACATTTAGATCTCTTCTTCAGCCGAGATAAGGATCTAGGCTGAAGAAAGTTGACAGGTATGACCAACATTTTTCCGGGCTCTTGGACCGAGATAACTATCTCGGCCAAAGAATGTTGGCAGGATTAGGTAAAGCCTAGCAAAATTAGTCTGGCTTGACATAGTGCAAAAACATTAAAACACAGCAACCGAGAAAAGAGTTCAAACCATTAAAATTGGAAGATAATTACAAAAGTGGGATATGAATCGAACAAAAAGATGTAAAGAGGAAAGCTTCTTTCATTTTATTAGCAAACAAATACAAGAGGGGCTTACAGCCCAGTTACATTTCTTAAAAAGAAAAATAGAAATCAAGCAAACAAATCTTCTAGGTCAGCGTCCAAATCGATCCAGACTTCCCCCAAGGGTGGCTCGGCTACAGCATCAGCCCCTTGGTTATGCTCGGTCATATGCGCCTCATTAATTACCTCGCGCAAGGGTGGGATGGAGTCCACTGGAGTAAGAGAGGCAGACTGGTGACTGAGCTGAGTGTTGGAAGTATTTTGTGGAGTAGGGACCTCATTCTTGTCCTCCTTCTGAAGGAACTTTTGTTGGACCGCGTTAGCGCAGTCCACCATATATTCCGGTATGAAGTAGGGAGGGGGATTCAGGAAGACTTCAGAGTCATGTCCGTAACCGAGTTTTTCAGCAGCGGCCTTCCAACCGTACTTAAAGAAAATATCCTTGGCGGCTTCGCACTGTTGGACATAAGTCTTCTCTTCTTCTTTGAAGCCTCGGTCCTCTGCGTCCTGCACTTTTTTCTTTACGTCCTCCAGCTCGACATTCTTCTTCTTCTCCAGCTTGGCCAGCTCTCGCAGATAGCGGTATTTTTTCTTGGCTAAAGCCTTCTGCTTGTCAGCTTCTACCATACTGACCAGTTCGGCCAGCCTCGCGTTTTCGGCTTCTAGTTCGGCCAGCTTGGCCTGAGCTTCTTTTAGCTCGGTTGCCTTGGATTCTGCTTCGACAACGATTGACTGCGCCATCTTCTGTAGCTCAAGCACTCGTTTATGAGCCACTTGGCTCTTTTGTAGGGCCTGCATAATTCAGAGCAGTTAGAGAACAACCAATGCACTGGGACTTTAACGAATGTCATTTTTTCAAGTTATAGGGATTTTGGGGCTTACCAGTATCATCGACTTAGATGTCGAGTGAATGGCCTTCAGCTCGGTCAAACCCTCATGTCGCTTTATGTCGGCGGGCAGATAGACACTCTTTGCTAAGTTGAAGGCCAACAGGTGATCCTTCTCGACATTGACGGAGTCAGAGGCCATAATGGTGCGACCCTTGAGCGTGGCAGATGGTGCCTACACCGGCGATGTGAGAGGATTTAAAGGTCTAGGTCCGTCGCGACCTTGGAAGTGTGTTGCTTCTTGAAGCTCGGTTTCGGATGGCTCATCCTCATCCCTCAAACGTTGGGTACGTGGCCGTTTGCTTGGCCGAGATGAAGAAGCCCGGGCTGTGGGGAGGGCCACCACAGCCACGGGTGACTAACTGGCCTATGGTGCCTCGGTTTGCTGCTCGACTGCTGGAGCTGTGGTTTGTTCGGTGATTAGGGCGCGGACAACACAGCGCTTGGCCATTTCTTGTTCTTTAGTGAGGGGAATAAGGTTGATTTAGGGCAAGTTTGGGTCTGGTTCAGGTGATGGTTCAAGGAGAAAATCAGTCACCCTAGTCTTCCTCCTTCCGCTATACCGATAGGTCGATTCGAAGTTAAGCAGCTCGGCCCAACCACGATGACAGTATCAAAGTGCAGTACAAAGGGCATCTTGGTTGGCGTATGGGTAATGTGATTTAAGTTAGTTTAAGTCTGCACAAATGAAAGACAAAATGCTTGTGTCAGCACGGTGTAAAATTATAGCCTGGAACAGCAAAACAAAAATAGAAAATTAAACTGAGGTATTCTTACCGGCAGTCCCTTTATTCCAGTTTATATTATAGCTTGGAATCTGGGCTTCCTGGTCTTCAAAATTTCCCGAAACCCAGAAAAAATCGTCGTCATTTAAGTCTTTATCCGGTGTATTTTTTATGATTTTCTCGCGGCCTCTTCTTACCTTTAAATAGTACACCCAACCGTCGTCATTTTGGCCGAGCGAATATTGGTGAAAAAGCTCGGCCAATCTGAGGTTGAAGTTGAGCCGACGGTTTAGCTCGGCGATGCCATTTATTATTCTATAAGTGTTGGTGCCAAGTTGGGTTGGGCATAATCTTGTCTGCTTGAGGAACTCGCATATGAGTGGCTATACAAGAAACTGGAGACCAGCCTCTACAATTGATATTACGGTGAAAGGAACGAAGCCCGGTTTTTCCAAAGGCGTGGTATCTAGTTCGGCTAAAGAGAGATGGACGTCGTCAAGGATATTATAGTCCTTACGAAATTCGGCAATGGCCCCAGACGAGTTTACCAGGAACCGGTATTTACCCATTTAACTTAAATTTTGTATACAAGTTAGCGCGGTAGCCTAGCTTGGTGTTGAGGTGACGTTGGATGGCTCGGTTGAGCAATGGCGCCGATGGGGCAAAGTGCAAAGGTGTGTCTGGCCAACCTAGTCAAGTCTGCAAAATGGAGATAAAAAGTGTTATACCCAGATCACTGGACCGGGCTAAGCAAAAAGGCAGAATAAACATAATCCTAGATCGGCTAAATGGGTTGCAACCCGTTCTTAGTTTGGTCGTAAAATAGGTTTTAGCTCGGTTATTGAGCAGGAAGGTTCTTAGATCGGTCGTAACACAAGGTGGGCTTAAGGTTTTAGCTCAGTTATTGAGTGAGGTTTCCTAGTTCGGTCGTGTGCACACCTATCACAAACAGGTTCGTAACTCGGTCGTGGTATTATTTTGGATCAAAGGCTCGCATTCCAGATTGATTGAAAATCTAGCGAAGTATGTTTTAAGGTCTGGGCATGTGGGTTTTAGGGATTTGGTGGTCATTACCCACTTATGTGGAACTAAGGGAATGTGTTTTGAAAAAATATGTATATATATATTTCTATACTATATATACTCACAGAATAAACAAAAAAGAAAGGGGTTGAGCCACTTACAGATTTAAAACAAAAGGACGAAGACCAAAACAATAAGGATGCCAGCTAGAACATGAGCTTTGCAGGTGCTATGGTCTTGAATATGGGGACTCAGGAGGCGAGGGAGAGAAGATGAACAGTAGGAGTGTTTGATTCAAAAGATGGGTTTTTGTATAAGCACGAGAATGGGAGGACTATTCAAATTTTCATAGTACAAAGACGGCTGTGGCAGGTGTACTTGACCAGTGAGAGCAAGCCACGTGTCCAGAGGAATAAATAACGATTCAGACGTGCTTGAGAGATGGAATGACATGCAGGGCAATTGACAAGACGTTCCTAGACCGGGCAAATTAGTAGCCCGATAACAGTTGAGCTTGGTTGGAGGCTTGAACATTTAGCTCAACTAGTAACGAGTAATCCCAAATTATGCATTGCAGATGGAATTAAGGGAAAATTGAGAGGGTAATTTATGTGAACTAGGGCCGAGCTTGGTCCAGATGTTGAAATGGACTGAACTATGGGCCGAGGTAAATGGGCTGTATAGCTTAGACCTTGGTCCCGTTTGCTCAATCAAATATGGCTGCTATTAGCCCAATCTGGGTACTCTAAACCAAGGTATATTTAGATGGAGGACCGAGCTAGGCAACGGCCATGAAAGCACTGAGCTAAGTGAGTGCGGTTAAAATTGGTGTCAGGAAGGTTAGCATTAGCTTGGTTTGCTATTATCCGACCGTGGTGAAACCATCTCGCTTGGTTAAGTAGTGAGGAGGGTGTAGAAAGCTAAGCATTATCTTTGTGATTTCTAGGAGGACTCTATTAAAGAGAGTTGAAGTCCTACTAGGATTGTGCTAGGTAGAATTTATAAAAGCTCATGACAGACCTATGTATAGGTATCACAATTTTTACTCTAAAAAATACAGAGCTTTTTGTCTATTGTCTATTTGCTGACTTAGGCATCGGAGAGGTATCCGACACACAACTGTCGGCTAGCTCACGTTTGTGTTTTCAGGAAGTAAAGCGACGACGTTTGGAGGAGTGCAAACTTGATCAACGGGATTATACGAGAAGATTATTTTGTGCTCATATAATATTGATTCACAGCAAGAAACAAGATTTTAGAGACAAAAATTTAAAGATAAAATTACTTTTCAGGAACAAAATATTTGTGTCATCAAAATATGTTATTATTTTATTTTTAATGATAAAATTGAACATTAGTGATGAATTACTAATCTTTTAGGATTAAAAATTGTCTAAAAAAATAAATATTTTTTAGTCCAATTTATTTTATCTGTGCATTCATTAGCAATATTTTTAAAATTGTCCCTAAACGCTCATTTTTTGACTTTTTCAGATGACTTTTTAGCGACTATTTTTGTAAAAACTAAAATTAGTTTCTAAATATATTTTGTAACAAAATTTATACTCTTAGAGTCCAAAAAAAAAAACTTGATCTCTAAAACTCTTATATTTTGTAATAATGTTTTATGGATAAAATTTTAGATAAAAATTATGGGTATGTAATGTCATTGTTTTCTACTAGCAAACCTAGTTAATAGTTACCCAAAAAATGTGTTGTCGGGCTCATATGACTTATTTTGAGAAGTAGGTCAAAAGTTAACTTTTTAGTTTAGTTTTTTTTTTTTTTTTTTTTTTGAAAAAATATACAAAAAGGTAGAAAGGTAATATGACTCAAAAAAGTCAAAAAAGAATGATACTTAAGGGTATAATTATAATTTTTAACTTTTTTTATGAAAAAATATGTAGAAAAATAGAAAAGTGATGTGACCAAAAAAGATTAAAAGATGAAAAGTGTGCTAATATTAGTTATCCCAAACAATCCCTTTAAAGTAAAATTTTGAGTATATATATATATATATATTTGGTCAATCGATAAAAGAATAATTATAAATATGAACCAACAATTAAAAAGTCTAATAGCTTAAACTGGAAAATAAATAAACAACTATATATAGCATCCATATTGGGTGAGAATTATAGATTTTAAACTGACTCCTATCTTTCTACCCTTTAATATGCTGAAAAAGTATTAGGCCAATGAAGGTTAACAAATGCTGATTCATGAATACATAAGCATAATTATACTAACGGTTTCTATAATTTGGGTTTTGTGTCACTTTAGTTCTTAATTTTTAATTATGATATATTTGATCCTGAATTTTAAATCGTGTTCCAAATAGGACAATTGAAGATACCATTGCTTTTCAAAGGCAAAATTATCATTTTGATAACATATAAATTAATTTGATAAAAATAAATGTCAAAAAAATATTTTTGAATTTTTAAAAAATATTTCTACCCACTAAAGATAAAATTATGTAAAATTGATAGATCTTTTAGACGTTTATTTATTTATTTACTTTATCAAATTAATTTTTATTATGTGTTTGAATGATGGTCATCTAATGAGTAGTTCTTTTTAGGAAAAATTGGCCTAACATCCCTCTCCAACTTTTAGTAATGAGAGAGATCCACAATAATTTTTTTTTTGGTAGTCTAAGGTCCCTCATCCACACCCATATATAACACCCACTCTCTCATTCTCTCTTCTCTCTCTTCTTGCACCAAACCTCTCACTCTCTTAGAACTTGATCGGAAAATTCATCTCCCTTCACTAAAAACCCTATATAAATCCTCAAAATTTAGATCATGAAATCAAGTATTCATCGAATTATCTTCTAAACCCACCCATAACGAATATATATATACAAACCAAAGCAACAACAACTAAATCTACAATAGTAGTTGGGTCCCAAAAGCACTAAACTCACCAGAATTGGTAGCGAATTGATGTTGGAAGAAGAAGAAGAAAAATGGCAGCAAAAGCAGCAATGGTGATAAGGAGAACCACTGCACAACGCCATTATCAACAGTGGTGTCAGACTGCGTGAAGTAGTAGTTTTAGGAAGCCAAAGACAGCGACTTCTCTGGTGAGTTTGTTGGAGGAATTGCCGATGCCATCAATGTGAGATATGAAGATGTAGCCCAGGTGGACAGCGCCAATTCCATCGACAGTGTAGCTCAGGAAGTCAAAACTAGGGCCAAGGTTAGCAACAATTACGAGTGTGAAGGACTTGCGAAGGTGTATATAAGCACGGGTTCAATAAGAAGGGTTGTAGAAGAAGAAGAATAAGAAGAATAAACAAAAGAGAGGTTCTTGCATCTCAAGGTGAACGTTTGGATTGATAATAGCATATTTCCATTACAGTGGCGATGATGCTTAGGTAACATGTGACAACCACCTCCTTAATTAAGCAAATTAATTATATTAATTATATGCTTATTGTTAATAATGTGATTATGTGTTATGAGGTGTTATTGATTTGCCATGTGATTATTTGGTATTGTATTGTTATTGTGAATAGATGTGGATATGTATGAATTAGACCTGCCTGATTCGTTAATTTTAACAAATTAGAATTAAGAAATTGGCTAAGAATTAGAGCCTAATTCACCTTAATATAATTTAATTTAGTGTAATTAAGATTATAAGATGATGAGGATTAACTTAATTGAGTGAATTTGATTTCATTAGTTTAACTTAATTTAATTAGGAATTCATGTATAATCAAAGACTTAGTGTTCATTCATCAATTGAATTAGAAGTATGAGTCAGTGGCCTTGGTAAACTACACGTAGAGAGAGAGAAAGAGTGTGCTAGAGAAGAACCCAACATAGAGAAAGAAGAGAAGAAAAAGAAAGGGAAAAAGGAGCTTGAGAAACCTTTGCAACTACACTTTGTTCTTCACAATTCACTCTAGGTAAGAATTCTCCTCTCTAATTTCATGTACTTGAAGACTTATGCTCATGATTCATGGAATTCAAGATTAGTCAAGAGAAATATACGTGTTAGTGAAATTTTGGTTCATGTAATTAGAGGTTTACTACATGCATGGCTTTTTATGAAAAGAATGAGTGAATTAACTCTTGAATTCACCTTGCATGGCATGAATTCTTTATATCCTTGTTGTTTCTTGTAGTTATACATAATTTCATGCATGAACCACACGAATTCAAGGGATTTCTTCATGAGTTTTGAACTTGAAAGTTTTTGAGACACATAGTTTATGTTTTGTAATTCAATTAAAATTTAATCTTTTCAAATTGAAACTTTGAGAATTGATTTCAAGTTTTAATCTCTATTTTGATCTCCCTTGACTGTTGAGGGTCCAAATTCAAGGTTGTTAATATAAATTTGTGGGTTGAAACATTTGAATTTGAGACTAAAATGTGATGAAATTGAAGATCCATACAAGAGCAAATTTTCGGAGTCAAGAAAACCTAGCATTGCACATGCGACTTGGGGCTCTACACGTGCGGAAAATAGGGCAGCCTAGGCAAGCATTTTGCTTAAATTGCACCTGCGGGAGCAGGTGCAATGATGGTCACCGCACGTGTGGCTGGGCCCCCGCACGTGCGGCCTTTTTGGGTAGACCCGATTTTGTTTCCACTCCTCTTTTTCACCTTCCGGGCCTCCGTTTGCATGAGTTTAAAGTGTTTCATGACCATTTGCATCTCATGAGTGCATTAGGGGGAATAAATGAAACATCAGAACGAGTAATGTTGCATGGTAATTGAATAAGAAAACAACCGAATCAATGGAATTGGGTAAAATTATGAATGTAATTGTCTTGTTGTGCTTGAATTGTTTGGTTAGGTCAGACGCCGCATCCTTAGTGCACTTTAGCACATGTTTCAGCAAGTTCACTGTGAGTAACAATGTTGTAAAGCTATGTTCAATTATACTTATTTTCTGAATGATTAACTATATTGCTTCATGAAATGATATTGTTCAATGAATAAATGTTTGTCCTATTTTATGAACTGTACTAGTGGCTTTCATAGCAACTGACTATTACTACTACTGTTACTGTTACTGTTATTGTTACTGCTACTGTTACAGAGATCTCTGTCGGTTCCAAGTTTTGGAACTACTATTTACTGTTTGATGGCCATCAATTGACTGTTCGGTCTTCTAAGACCTACTGTACTATTCTGCAATGGGATGTACCATGTATGACTGCTATGATTTCTAAATGACTGATATGACATGAAATATGAGACATTGATTGAATAACTGATCTACGAATGCAATTGACTGTTTTAATTTTTGAAAAGACATTCATTCTTAATCCCTTTACACATTTGTTATTCACTGGGCTTTAACTCACAGTTTATTATGTCTATGTAGGTGGTCAGGCATCGGAGCAAAGTTAGCGACGTCAACCTGATTCCATTTTGTCAAGCCAACATATTCTAAATGACTGATATGACATGAAATATGAGACATTGATTGAATAACTGATCTATAAATGCAATTGACTGTTTTAATTACTGAAAGAATATTCATTCTTAACCCTTTTATACATTTGTTATTCACGGGTATTTAGCTCACAGTTTATTATGTATATGTAGGTGGTCAAGCATCGGAGCAAAGTTAGCGGCGTTAACCTGATTCCGTTTTGTCAAGCCAACCTATTGTGCCTTACCGTGAGGTTCCGAACCGTTTCTGTCAAGGCTTTTTTGGAGTGAACTAAATCCACCTTTTTTGAATGTTATATAAAGGCTGGTGAATGTTTTATGACTTTGGTAATACTATTTTTGATAAATGGACTTCATCCCTAACTTGGGTTTTGTCTTGTATGTATGTGTTTCATGTTCATAAGTGTTTGTGTATATTAAAGTTTATACTCATTCAGGTCCTCACAGTTCATTGGGCGATGTATGTTAATATTGATTGGCTTTCGTCAACCCCTTTATATTATATTAATGTCATTATTGTTTAACAGATCTTTAGAAATCACGGATTACTGGCCAATTACGATGCTAAACCCATAGGGACGGGTTTATGTCGTGACATAACACTAGTCTATATATATCAGTAGACTAGTTCAATTTTCTCTGGGTTGGTCAAAACACAAAGAAAATTGTGAGAAAATTAGAGAAAATTGGTCAAAACAAATAAAAATTTATGAGCAAATCAGAAAAATTTTAATCTAGAGAAATTTCTAAACACAGAGAAAATCAGAAAAATTAAACAAACCAAAGAAATTTCAAAAGACAGAGAAATTTGTAATTTCTTCTCTGTGTTTTGAAATTTCTCTAGATCAAAATTTCTCTAAATCGAAATTTCTCTGAAAAATATTGAGAGACCCCAACCATTATGAAAATATTGCATGTCTCTTATCCTATAAAATCTTAATACCAAAAACTTTAAAAAAAAAATTCTCCATGTTTTTATTTTTATTAAATTAGTTTCTATTTTTTCAAAAGTCAAATATGACAACAACTTTGATATCATTATTAAACAAATCCATTAAATTCAAAACTAAAAAATTTTATATATTAAATATATCGATTACACATTAAAATCTTAACAATTACCTATTATATGATTATCATCCAAACACATAATAATAATTAATTTGGTAAAACAAATATATATAAATAAATTTCTAAAAGATTTATTAATTTTATATATTCTTATCTTGTTAGAAAATTTATAAAGAGGTAGTTGTGAATTGAAATAGACTCCATTTTGAATGAAATGGTGTAACCTTTCATGGTGTTTTTTTTTTGTTTTAAAGGAAGAGTTAAACCTCCATTTGAATGAAATGGTGCAAACCTTTCATGGTGTCTCTTTAGTTTAAAGGAAGGGTTATGTCCCTTCTTCATACCTTTTCTATTCAAATTGAATAGGTGCCAACAAAGCCTATATAAAGGCAGCCCCATTCCAATTTTATTTTGATTCCGAAAATTCATTTTCCTTGCCTTCATTTTGCTCTCTTGCGTCCTTTATTCTTCATATTAGATTTAGAATAAATTTCAGAGAGTTATAAAACACAAGGTTCTAGTTCGCCGGACAAATTTATTTGAAGTGCTACTACAAATTTGTGAAGATCATTGTATCCTGGAAGATAGACGCCACATAACCGTAAACACCGTAGCGGGATGAATCTGTCTTAAGGACAGAGTGTCACACACTCGACTTGGTCTTTAATTATTGATTCGGTTCAACAAAATAAATTCTGTAAATTTTATTTTATTTTGTTTGAATTATTTCAATTTATTTTATTTACACAGAAGATTGTTCCAACAATCTTAAAACAGATTCGAATTATTCTGTTTATAGAATTTTTCGTTTTTTTCCTTTTCTCTTTTTTCTTTTAAGAAAATTATTTTCTGTGGATTTACAAAATAATATTCTGGTTGGAAAAACAAATAGTGATTATATGCTATTTGACAGATAGTAGTAATATACTGCCTATTTTCTTTGACAACTAGCAGTACGATACTGGTGTCATTACCAATTCAGAATATATTTTTGTGAAATTTTTTCAGAAATTAATTTTGGGTTTTAGAAATTATTTTCTAAGTTTTCATTACTTAAAATTCTATTTTAGTATTTTAATTATTGATGTGTTACAGAAATAATTTTCTGTGTGGAATTAATTTGGTTAAATAAAATTTTATTTTATTTTCAAATTAATTGAAAAATAAAAGTTATTTTCTTATTTCTTTTATTTTACAGAATTTAATTTCCTGTGTGGAATTAATTTGGTTGAATAAAATTTTATTTTATTTCCAAATTAATTGGAAAATAAAAGTTACATTCTTGTTTCTTTTATTTTTTTACAGAATTTAATACTGTGAATTTGGTTTAATTTTCTGTGTAGTGTAAATTATAATTATAATTTTGTTTTATAATTTAGAATTTATGGCTACTGAAACTGGTCAAACTATGTTCAAACCAGTACTGATATGGTGATTGCCATTACGCCAACCTCTCCTTATGTGAGACTGTGCCAGTGAATCATGGTAAACAGCCAGAAAAGTTCTTAAGAATTGATTTTTGCAAAGGCAAAGGAAGAACAAGTAAGATGGTTACTAAAGCCAAAATGACCGAAATTGATAAAATTTCTAATGGTGTAGATGTCATAAATCTTTCTGCAGTTGTTTCCGAGGCAAATTTTGTCCGAAATCTTAAAAAATGGTGGGTGGACACTGGTGCTACTCGCCATATTTGTGCCGAAAAAAAGATGTCACATCTTATTCTATAGTGGACAATGGTGAACAACTTTTTATGGGCAACTCCTCAATTTCCAAAGTTGAAGAACAAGGAAAGATTGTACTCAAGATGATATCTGGAAAGGAACTCACTCTCAACAATGTGCTGCATGTACCGGACATTCGCAAGAATCTTGTTTTCGGATTTTTGTTGAGTAAGAATAGGTTTAGGCTAGTATTTGAGAGTGATAAATTTATACTTACTAAAAATGGGATGTATGTAGGAAAATGTTACATGTCTGATGGCCTTTTCAAGTTAAATGTAATGACCATTGTACCCTTAGTTATTAATAATAATACATCTTTTTCTTACTTGCTTGAGTTTCAAATTTATGGCATGGTAGACTAGGACATGTTAATTATGGATCTTTATGTAGATTAATTAATATGGAATGTTTACCTAAATTTGACATTGATTCAAATCATAAATGTGAAATTTGCGTTAAGGCAAAATTGTCCAAAACTCATTTTCATTCAATTAAACGAAGTACGGAACCACTTGAATAATTCATAGTGACATTTGTGATTTTAAATCAATTCAAACTAGAGGTGGGAAAAAATAATTTATCACTTTTATAGATGATACTAGATATAGTTATGTTTATTTAATTCGAATCAATGATAAGTTTTGGAAACTTTCATTCAATATAAGAATGAAGTTGAAAATTAACTTGGTAAGAAAATCAAGAAACTTATAAGTGATAGAGGTGGTGAATATGAATCACCTTTTGGTGAATTTTGTAAAGAATATGGAATAATTCATCAAACTACTGCTCCTTACTCACCTCAGCAAAATGGAATTGCTGAAAGAAAAAATAGGGCTTTAAAAGAAATGATGAATGTCATGTTAATAAGTTTTGGATTACCTCAGAACTTGTGGGTGGAAGTAATACTTTCTGCTAATTAAATACTTAATAAAGTACCCCGAAAGAAAGTGAATCAGACATCTTATGAATTGTGGCATGGAAGAATACCATCCTACAAATACTTAAAAGTGTTGGGGTGTTTGGCTAAAGTGGCTATTCCTAGTCCTAAAAAGACTAAGATAGGTCTTAAGACCATTGATTGCATTTTTATTGGTTATGCTAAGAATAGTAGTGCATATCGGTTTTTGATTCATAAATCAAAACATACCGAAATGCATGTAAATACTATTATTGAGTCTCGAAATGCATCTTTCTTTGAATATGTATTTCCAAATAAGACTGGACAAGAGACTAGTAACAATAAAAGATCTCATGATGTTATTACTAGTCAGGATCAAAAACATGATCAAGAACAAGAGCAAGAGTTAGATCAAAATGAGGAAGAGGAACCTAAGCGTAGTAAACGTGCTAGAACCTTAAAATCTTTTGGTCTAGATTTTCTAGCATATTTGTTAGAAAATCAACCTTTAACTTTTAAAGAGGCTATGTCCAGTCCTGAGGCTCCTTTATGGAAAGAAGCTGTCAATAGTGAAATTGAATCCATCTTGCAAAATCACATTTGGGAATTGGTAGATTTGCCATTAAGTTGTAAACCTTTTGAATATAAGTGGATTTTCAAAAGAAAATTGAAAACGGATGGATCAATTGACAAATACAAGGCAAGACTTGTGATCAAAGGATTTAGACAAAAAGAAGGTCTTGATTACTTTGACGCATACTCACCGGTTACTAGAATAACATCCATTAGAATGCTAATTGCCATTACATCTCTATACAATCTAGAAATTCATCAAATGAATGTGAAAACCGCTTTCTTAAATGGTGAGTTAAATGAAGAAATTTACATGAAACAACCAGAAGGTTTTTCTGTTCCAGGAAAAGAAAATAAAGTGTGTAAATTGGTTAAATCATTATATGGTTTAAAACAAGCGCCAAAGCAATGGCATGAGAAATTTGACAAGGCAATGATATCAAATGGATTTAAAATTAATGAGTGTGACAAATGTGTTTATATTAAAAACACAGACAAAGGTTATGTCATTGTATGTCTTTATGTAGATGATATGCTCATCATAGGTAGTAATAATGATATGATTAAAACTACCAAGGAAATGTTGAATAAACATTTTGACATGAAGGATATGGGCATTGCTGATGTAATTCTTGGTATGAAAATTACCAAAACATCAGAAGGTTATGTTTTGTCACAATCTCATTACATTGAGAAAATACTTGACAAATTCAGCAAAGACGATGATCATCTTGCTAGAACACCTGTAGATGTTAATTTGTATCTTTCTAAGAATGTATAGGAAAGTATTTCTCAATTAGAGTATGCCCAAATTATTGGAAGCTTAATGTACTTGATGAACTGCACTCGTCTGGATGTAGCTTATGCAGTAAGTAAATTAAGTAGATATACGAGTAACCTAGGAGTAGAACACTGGAAAGCAATTATAAGGGTTCTAAGATATCTTCGATTTACTCGTAACATTGGGCTTAATTATACTAGATATCCAGCAGTACTTGAAGGATACTGTGATGCAAATTGGATATCGGATACTAGAGACTCGAAGTCCACTAGTTGGTATGTCTTTACTCTTGGTGGTGCGACTGTATCTTGGAAATCTTTCAAACAGACTTGTATTGCTAGGTCTACTATGGAATCAGAATTCATAGCTTTAGACAAAGTAGGGGAAGAAGCAGAATGGTTTCGCCACTTCTTTGAAGATATTCCAATATGGCAAAAACCGGTGCCTGCTATATGCATACATTGCGATAGTCAATCTACAATAGGTAGAGCATAGAGTCATATGTATAACGGTAAGTCTCGACATATTCGTCGTCGACATAATACCGTAAGACAACTACTCTCTAATGGAATTATTTCTATTGATTATGTGAAGTCTAAAGACAACATAGTGGATCCACTAACCAAAGGGTTAGCAAGAGAGTTAGTTGAAAATTTATCGAGGGGAATGGGACTAAAGCCTATTAAATAAGAGTTACCACAACGGCAACCCAACCTAATTGACTAGAGATCTCAAGATCTAGGTTCAAAGGGACAACCGAGTTGTGTATGACTCAGAAGGATCACTGGAGAGTTAAACTCCTATCCATTTCTATAATGAAATAATGATGACTACAGAGTTTTAGGTTAAGTAATACTTTTAATGATTCTTATATCTAGGTATACCTAGTGGAGTATGACAAGATACTCTTCATAAGAATCACCTACGTGAGTGTGAACTAGGCCGGTTCTATGAGATTTGTGAAGGGCTGCAATTCTCTAGAGCATTCATGAAAGACTAGGTTGTTCAGGGCTAAAATGAACATAATAGTGAGAACTAAACTGTGTATAGGGATATACTATGTGAGTTTTATTGTCTTGGTTTACACAAACGGCTGAACAGTTCAAGACATCATGTTCACTGGTTAGCTAGTAAATCCGATAGTGTCTCACAAGGGAAGGTTCAAAGCCAAAAGCTACCTATCTTTTGCAGAATATTTTCAATTTCTGTACTCTCTGTATTTACATCATGTTGTTGCATTTTCTCTCTGTCAATTTCATTCATTTGGGGGATTGTTGGAAAATTTATAAAGAGGTAGTTGTGAATTGAAATAGACTCCATTTTGAATGAAATGGTGTAACCTTTTTTTTTTTTTTTTTTTTTTTTTTTTTTTTAAGGAAGGGTCAAACCTCCATTTGAATGAAATGGTGCAAACCTTTCATGGTGTCTCTTTATTTTAAAGGAAGGATTATGTCCCTTCTTCATACATTTTCTATTCAAATTGAATAGGTGCCAACAAAGCCTATATAAAGGAAGCCCCATTCCAATTTTATTTTGATTCCGAAAATTTATTTTCCTTGTCTTCATTTTGTTCTCTTGCGTCCTTTATTCTTCATATTAGATTTAAAATAAATTTCAGAGAGTTATAGAACACAAAAGCTACCTATCCTTTGCAGAATATTTCCAATTTCTGTACTCTCTGTATTTACATCATGTTGTTGCATTTTCTCTCTGTCAATTTCATTCATGTGAGGGATTGTTGGAAAATTTATAAAGAAGTAGTTGTAAATTGAAATAGACTCCATTTTGAATGAAATTGTGTAATCTTTCATGGTGTTTTTTTTGTTTTAAAAAAAGGGATCAAACCTCTATTTGAATGAAATGGTGCAAACCTTTCATTGTGTCTCTTTATTTTAAAGGAAGGGTTATGTCCCTTCTTCATACATTTTCTATTCAAATTGAATAGGTGCCAATAAAGCCTATATAAAGGCAGCCCCATTCCAATTTTACTTTGATTCTGCAAATTCATTTTCCTTACCTTTATTTTGTTCTCTTGCGTCTTTTATTCTTCATATTAGATTTAGAATAAATTTCAGAGAGTTATAGAACACAAGGTTCTAGTTCGCCGGACAAATTTATTTGAAGTGCTACTACAAATTTGTGAAGATCATTGTATCCTGAAAGATAGACGCCACATAACCGTAAGCACCGTAACGTGGTGAATCTGTCTTAAGGACAGAGTGTCACACACTCAACTTGGTCTTTAATTATTGATTCGGTTCAACAAAACAAATTCTGTAAGTTTTATTTTATTTTGTTTGAATTATTTCAATTTATTTTATTTATACAGAAGATTGTTCTAACATATCTTTAGTAGGTAAAAATAATTTTTAAAAATTTAAAAATATTTTTTTGACGTTTATTTTTATCAAATTAGTTTATATTTTATCAAATTGATAATTTTATTCTTGAAATTAAGTAATAGTATCTTTAATTATTTTTATTTAAAATAAAATTTAAAATTTAAGATTAAATATATCTTAATTAAAAAAATTAAAAATTAAAGTGATACGAATTTCATACTATAAGATTATATCGTAATTCGTCCAGAGTACATGTCATGGTGACTCAAATCTTGGTTCAGCACGGGGATAATGACAGGAAGAAGGTACAGTGATTTCTAGGTTGTTCTAGAATGCTGATCATTAAATGGCTTTGAATTATCAAACAAAAGTTATAAACCAGTGAGAACTAGATGGGGGATTATTAGTAATTTGGGAGTACGGTCATGTATTATTTTATGTTAATATAGTTAGTGAAAAATATGAGATAGATATTAATTATTTGTGTTAAATGATTAAGGAATATGAAAGAGATAATAAATAATAATTGATGAGAGCGTATAATCATATGATATTTCAGTACTATTTTATAATTTTCTGAACTCGATATAAGATTTAAATCACAATAAATCTATGTCAGAAAATGTTAAAAACAGCTCTACGGACTGTGGTTAGTATTGAAAAAGTGTACTAAAATGTATGAAAGTATTTAAAATATGTGAAAAGTATATTGAAAATATTATTTGACATTTTGTGCACTTTATTAACAACCTTTAAGACAGTTATTAACTGAACTTTTATATATATATATATATTTATTATTTTTACTAAAATGAACTTTATCATCGTGACATTTACGGTTATTCAAATTTTGTGCACATGTGGTACGGAAAAATACAATAAGATCATACTTATAAAATATAATTGGCTAGACCAAGATAAGGGCTCACTAATCAAAGAAGAAAGCCTCGCCAAATAAATTATGCATCAAGGAGAATGTGTCATTTTAAATTGTTGAGTAATGATGAACAAAAATTTATTCTGAACAGAAGATATTGAGAATAAAATAAAATAGAATGAGATTGATGAAAAGTTAGTCATTTTGTCAAATAAATGTGATTAAAAGACAAGTAACGCTGTGCAGTATTCTGCAAGCATCAGAATAACGGTTGAATTATTTCCAACATATCACTCTTATACTAAATTCCTATATAAAAAGCGAAGTAGAAGCTGAAAAGAAAGAAGAGTAATTATCAATATAACTGCTATATTAAATTCCTATATTATTTTATAAAATTAAGCATGTATTACTGAGTTGATCATCGAAGTTCCCTTCGGTGAAATACCATCAATCAGGCAATTTTAACGAGTTGTGCTTCGACCGGAAATACGCGGACTTCTACAGAACCTTCTTGCTCTCTTTGGTACGAGAAATATTTTTAACCAAATAATAAACTTGCCCATACTACAACTCTGAATTCCTTTGAATGTCAATATGGAAACTGGTAGTATGGGGTCTTTTGGTCACCTTAACTTACAAAACTTCTCACCTATGCAGTTTCAGAAAAATATTTCAGAAAACATATTTAATAGTTAAAATTAATTTCATGTGTAAACCCCACTATGTAAATAATAGATCTTAAGCACACATCACTTTTCTAGTTCAATTCTTGATCCACATTTATGGGTCCTTAAATTTTCTCTCAGGAGTTTATGCACTGATGTTCATCTCTTTGCATGTAAACATGTTATGTGTTTGCACGAATTGCATATGTACCTTCGAAACTATAGGAAATTAAGCAAATTAAAGCTATGGCTGGACAAAAAATAGTTAGTTAAAAATTGATATACAAAAGGAAATACTAAAAACAGCCAATGTTTAAATAATGTGTAAAAATTGTATTGAAAATATTTTAAAATGTTTAAAAGTGTTTTGAAAGAATGTAAAAAGAGTATTGTGATTATAAATATCTGAATATTTTGTGCTTTTTTTGACAGCCTTAATAAGGGTTATCATTAGTACAATCCAATCCATGTATAAAATAGATTCAAATAGTTAGTTAAATTAGTCCAATTACATAAAAGCTGTAATATGCAATAGACCTAAAATCTTTATTTGACTAACATTTTGCTGAATACTCCATAAAACTACAACATGCAATGCAAGTGGACATAGTCCACAATTTGGAACCTAGTAGTATGGTCTCCAAACTCAAAAAGATGTTCTCTTCATGGGGTCGTTTTTAAGGTCGATGTATACGCATACATCATAAATCAGATATCTTAATTATAAATATTGGGGTAATTGACAATAGGTTTTAATAGTTAGATTTAATTTTTATCAAATTTTATTAAAAATAAGTCTTAGTAAAATCGTTGTTAAAAATTAAAAATCTAAAATAACTCCCGAGATATTGATTTGTGATTATATTTTAATTTTAAATAGTGAATAAAAAAAATACCAATCACAATCAAACAATCAATAATAAATAGACATAATGATTTAACATGACAAAAAATTACAATTGGAGCGCCTCCCATTGCGATAAAAAAATCATGGGTCAAAAGTCACAAAAACAATCCATTAAGAAGATATAAAGGAATTACACATGTGTATTTTCAATTATCTAGCGAATCACCTGAATTGAATTGAGACCAATGTGCCTCTTCGACCTCAATCTTCATCTCGGAATTGTCTTGCCCGACGTTGAATTCACAATGCTAATGTCGAATTCACATTGTTAAACCACTCTGGAATCCATCAAAGCTTCAGACCTAAGTTTTCTAAAATCTACCAAAGAACACCTCTACCTTTGTGAATAAAAGAATAAAGACAAATGTGACAACCTCCACCATGTATAATAATTAACATTTAATTAATTAAGGAGATTTGAATTTTAATTCCCTTTTATTTCAATTTAATCTGGAATTTATGAAAATTATGGAGAATGATTCATATATTATTCCATTGATGATTTATTTCGGAATTAGATTTAGGCTCAAGATAGTATAATTGATGAATTGAATTATTTTAATTTCAAGTATCGGACTATATGAGAGTTTAATTAAATATTCGACACAGTTTAGTAAAATTGAGATTTTATTAAGTGGGTCTAAATTGGAGTTAATTAAGTTATGAAGATTGAGACTTAAGATTATTATGAATTAACTTTATTTATGAGATGTTCAATTGAATAGATAATTTAATAACGAAGATTTTGAGTTTGATATAAAATTGAAGGCTTTAAAGATTTGGGAAACCAAAAATTATGATGACAATAAGTTTAATATGATATTTGGAGCCTTTTGAAAGTTTGATTAAAAATCTGATTCAAATTAATAAAATTAAATATAATTACTTGAGAATTAATTGAAATCAATTAAATTAATTAAATTATGTGGAGGTTGTGATTAGTTATGATTAATTAAATTATGTATTAATCAAAATTTATTAAGATTAATTGGTGTTTAATTAAACTAATATGTGATTAGTCTGCTAATTTTGTACTACTCAAATTAATTGGCACGTTGGTGAACATTGAGAGAGTTCTAGAAAATTGGGGACGTTTAGCTATTAGGGAAACAGGGAGTGTTCATTCTATTAGTTTTGCTGGAGCAATAACCGTGAGAGAGAGAGAGAGAGAGAGAGAGAGAGAGAGAGAGCGCGAGCTCCTAGAGAGAGAGAAAGAGCTAGAGTTTGAAGAAGAAGCTAAGGAGGAAATTATCTATAGTTTCTAAAATTAAAACTTAAGGTATGGTATTTATATTCAATTTGTGTAAAATCTTTATATTACACTTAAAATTAAAGATGAATTTGAAATCAATGTCTTATAATTAGAAAGAAATTGAATTTTGAACATGAAATGTGTTACACGTATGTTGATGGTAATAGAAATAAATTTAGCAATTAATTATTTTGGGTTTAATTTTAAATATATCGCATGAATTTGAGGCTCATTTTTTACATGCAATATAATTCGGAGAAATTAAAGAATTAATTCATGAACATGGATAAGGTTAATAAATATAAAAATAATTGTAAGAAATCTTCAAATTGAGCTTTGGTTTGGAAACCTTGATATATATGAGATGTATACTTGCGTGCACCAGGAGTTTTGAAAAGATTTGAACCACGCAAGTTTATTATATATTTGATTTTAAAGAAGAGTTTTGGAAATCATGAGTTCATGAAAATATGGGTTTTGATTTTGATTATTAATCCACGAATGCAATATAATTTAACAATTTTATTTTATTCAATTTAAATTGGAACATTTATGTTTTGATTTTGAAACAAACAAAATTAGATTTTAATTACATACATACAAATATTTTTTTCTAAGAGCTTTATAATTTTAATTTCATATTTTATAAGAAAAAGGAAGAAAGGTTTTGTTTTATAATTTAAAATTAGTCATGGGTTCATGTTTATTAATGAAATTACATATTTAAATTGAATCAAGCATGAACCTAAGTTTTGAAATAAAATTTGGGAGTTAAATCTTCAGTTTTGAAAACTCAGAAAATTTACAAACTGCTCGAGCAACCAATTGGGGGCTCGAGCGAACATTTCGAACTTTTAGTATTTTTACAGACTGTGTAGTCCGCTCAAGGGATCAACTGGTGACTCGAGCGGTCAAGCTTTTTCAGCATATTTTGAAAATTATGTCTTTTTCATATTTTCATTTTTATTTCTTTCCAAACATTCTCAGGCACAAAATATGACCAATTGAGGATTACCAAGCTACGAACCAACATAAGTTAATTAATTATGAAGCAAAGTAAGAAATTGGTCTATTTAGAAAAGAAGGAATTAATAATGAAAGAATATGTGAAATGAGCACTTAGTTTATTTGAGTAAGAAAGAATAAGCGTATTAGAACTTTGGGTGACTTAGACAAAAAAGGACAAGAAAAGTTAGGTTTGATAAAAAAAAGAAGAAGTGATATTATTATGTTTCAATATGTATCTGTTTTGTGTTTGTGTAGGTCACATGCCACTGTCTATCTGATCTATCTCTGGAGCTATCTGTGAGTAACAACCTTGTAAAGATATGTTCAATTATATGTATTTTCTGCCTAATATGATAAGCTTTGTTTTCTACAAATGATATTTTTTGTATAGATGAATGATTGTCCTATTTTTGAAATGTATTGTCACATCCGTAGCATCATGTGTATTTGTTATCTGTTACGTGATACTAGGGTTTCACGTGGGTTTCATTCATGGAACTGATTACGCATAATCAACTATCTAATCTACAAATGTGTCTTAATGGCCATCTCATGTAAATATGGATATTTATGACCACTTATTCTGTGATTGGATATTTATAACTAATATGATCTGTTAGCGCTAATGGATGTATCACGTATGACTATTTACAAATTTGAATATGTATATGAATTTGTTTCTGATCTGAATTCTAATTTCTGAATTTGTTATGGACATCATTCATCAAAACCTTTACTCTGTTATTATTCACTAGGCTCCAACTTACTGTACTATTTATGTATGTAGATGATCAAGCGCGTTACCAGACCTAGAGCTTCTGCTTAGACTCTATCTTGTTAGCTAACCTATGTGCCTCCCATGGAAGTTCCGGATATGTCAAGTGGTCATGGCTATGTGAAAGTTTAAGTTTTTATTTATTCTATAATTAAGGCTAAGTCCCTTCTTATCTTATATGTATAAATGTGATGACGTAAGGATGATATATGATATATGTATATAAAGTTTAAAATTTTTCGGTCTCATATATGTCTGCACAGCTCAATGGATATTGTATATTTGTTATTTACTTTCATTAGCCCCTAATAATTTGATTTCTGTGTAAGAGGCCTTCGGTAATCTACGAATTATTAGCCGGTTACAATGCTAAACCTATAGAGGTGGGTTTGGGTCGTGACAACAAACCTCTTGATGATGTCAATATAAAACTCGTAGATCCACCGATCACTCTCAAATCATCAAGGAAACACTTATAAAAATATCCTCCAATATAGAAAACCGTGACAATTCTGTTCTCCTAGAATTTGGACAGTTTAAACCCTAAAAAAATAGCAAATGGTGCACTTTATAGTAAATAGAATCGCGAAGACCGCTCGGGTGGTGTGAGTAAAGGCGGTGCAAAACATATAAGCTAACCGCTCGAGTGGTAAAATATCTTTCCCAGAAGTTCAGTTTGTAGGCAAAGATACTAGATGCTGTTGTTCACCACTCGAGCGTACAAATCCCCATATATAGTCAACGAAGTGGCAAACATTAAAGGCTCAAGATTACATACTCCTTTGCATAAGTGTAATTCAGGTTGGATTCGCATCTAAACACTCACATCCTCACTGAAACAAAAGAGCAAATAAAATTATAACTAAAAGAAGTTTTGTTAAACGGGATTGCCAATTACAAAAACTTAACAAAGATAATTTTTTGTAATGATTTTTTTAGATATGTCATTAAAAATTAACAATTAGTAACTTTTTTAGTCACAATTTTTATAAATTGTCTCTAAAACTTATAATTAGTGACGTTTTTCTGTGATGAATTGTTCAAACTGTCATTGAAAATTAAAAATTAATGACTTTTTTTGAAATGATTTTTTTAAAACCGTCGCTAAAATTATAATTAGTGACTTTTTTGTGACAAAATTTTTAAACTGTCATTGAAAATTAACAATCAAGACATTTTTTAATAGTGTTTGGTAAAAAATGTCATTAATTTTCATAGGACCTATTGAATAATAAGTCTATATATTAAAATTTACAAATAAGTCCCTCTAAATATTTTTAATAGAAATAAATTAATTTTTGTACAAATATAACCTATAGCTTCATTTTTTGCTTTTTTCTTTTTCTAAAGGCCCCTTACTAAAAGTCGGCAAAGTAGCTATGTATTTAAGGAAAAAGGTTAGAACCCCTTTCAGAGAACTCTCATCACCTTCAGTGCATTGTGATTGGCCAATTTTTTAATTTTTATCTTTTTTTCTCCTATCTCTCATTGATATGTATATGTGGAGATTGGGGGGATAAAAAAAAAAGAAAAAAAAGAATTTGTATTATTTCTGATGTATTTAAATGACTTTCAACCCATTTTTAGTTTTGTTTTCTTGCCTTTAATTCCTCCTGTCATACACATTTAATTACCACCTTATTTCTTCTTTTTCCTTTTCCTTTTTCTTTTCTTTTTTTCTTGTCCTTTTTTTTTTAATTTTTTATTTATTTTTGAAACTTTATTCACTTAAAGTTTTTGTATCTCCTAATATAAATTGCCACATATTAAAGTCTCCCTTTCACATGGCTGATTATTCAGCATTTTTGAAATATAAACACGTGTTACTTTATAAAATTTTGATTGGTAGAGAGGAGTAGGGACCCACTATTTATGTTAGGGACAAAGAAACAACGTGAAACTAAATAATTAGTGATTAACTTAAAATATGATCACATAGTGTTCTAAAATTATTGAATAATTTCTCCTTTCACACACCCATTTTGCATTTGTGTTCTTCTCTTATCCTCATCTCTATATATACCAACCTTATCGCACTCTCTTCTTTGTATCTCTCAATTTCTCAACCTTAGCTTCTGTAAGTAGAGCAAAGATGTCTAAACTTACCACCATGTTCATCCTAGCCCTCCTCCTCTGCTTCTCACTATCCTACGCAGCTCGCCCCGAGCCAAACTCTCCCATGAAAACCCAACATGAGGTAGGTTGCATCATCATGCCCATGGTTTTAAATAACAATATTAGAATTATACATATCAGTATCCACAATACAGTCATATATCTAACTTATTGGCCGATATTTAAAACCCATAACTAAATTTGATTTTTGATGATGGGTTTATGATTATGATTAATGGGGGACTTTTTTTTTTTTTTTTTTTAGGGTCTTGAAGCTCAGCACGTTGAGGCGGCCAGGGAAGAGAGCTGTGAAGGAGTGGGAGAAGAAGAGTGTTTGATGAGAAGAACACTTGTAGCTCACGTTGACTACATCTACACCCAGAAGCAGAACCCATAGACCATTTGCTCTGTTCATTACCTTCTTAATTAGCAATAGAAAATTAATATAATATTATAGAACTTAGTAGTATCAATAATATGATACTGTGATGATCAAAGATATGTGCAGTTTGGTTGTTTGGAATTCACTGTACTATAAAGCTCTGTTTCCTAATATTTTTAGAGAAGATGAACTATGTGGAGTTTTCTTTTATCTTTCTATAATTGAACAAACTCATTCTGCATCCTTTTTCTTTTCCTTTTCTAGATTAATCCACTCAAAATATCAAAAATCAAGATAATATTGTAAGGGTTTTTTTAAATATTATTATTGCGAAGTTTAATTATTTTAAAAATTGATTTGCCCAATATTAAGTTTATAGTAGCGCCGTTGAATAACTGAAAAAATCTTCTTCAAAAGAATGATAAAATAACATAATATTTATGTTATGCGAAAAGAATATCAATGGTACAGGAAGAAAATTATTTAGTTCCTTTGATTTTTGGATTTAAATTATTTGTCATGAATTTTTCTGCAATGATTTTGTTGTGATAAATCAATGATCTAAGTTATAATAAAATGATATCGTTTGAATGCAGAGTCTAAACATAACACAGGATATTTTGATATTACTCTATTTCAATTTTAAAAGACACAACATCATTTTAAAAAATAAATTAATAAATAAAAGATGACACAGTTAGAAGCACCGTCAAGACAGACAACGAACCTCAAACGATAAAGGTGTAAAGGAGAAGAAACGTGTTGAATTTCTCTGTACTTCATTGACAATTAATTTCTCTAACCTACCTCCAAGTGATAACATTCCAACCAAATCATTCTAAGAACAAAATTTTAAACTGATTCAAGTCAACTTGCTTGTGTCTCCTCTCTGTCTTAACAAAAACAGTAATACTATAAATTTAGAAATTATTCAGGAATATTAATATGTGGTTCAAATTCATTCTGTATATAAGTCTCACAATATACAGTTTCAATCTCCATCACACTCTCAGTATTGCCACAAATCTAGAATTGTAAGTTTGGGTCTCTAGCCTTACTATAAGAAAAATTATTTGATAGTATTCACGCAAGTTCATGTAGTGTCTTAACTAAATTTTTATTGGTTAAAACATCGGGACTTTTTTGTTAGTTTTTGAAAGTTAAACATGACACTAATCATGTGATAAGTGGTGCAGAGTATTATGCTAATACTATCAAATAACTTCTCATATCTTAAATGTCAATACCATCTTCCCTGACTTAATTTGCATTATAAATTTTTTTTTTTGCTAAAAATATTAACTAATATGCCTACATACCTATCAATTACAATATAAAACTTGTACATAGGTCTCGGCAATTGGCATTAAATCTACTCATCATTGTGTCTAATGGATACTTTGTTAGTGTCTCTAATATTATTATTTTTCAAGATAATCAATGGGCAATAGCACTTGTAAAATTTAAGCCATGTATACCAAAAAAATTAATAAGAAAATTTAAGTCAGGATGATATCATCTTATTAACAATGAATGTACTTTCATCTTGATATCCAATAGTACTAAAGCACTAAAAAAGTTGACAAAAAATTTTATTAAAAAAAAAATACAAATTCATAATTCAAAATTAAAACATAGATAATTTTTAAAATATCATAAACCAATCAATTTAAATGTATTTTCTATATAATTTTTCTGTCTGTAAATTATTTTCCAATATGTTACGGAATTGAATGGGGGAACAACAACCACCTATTTGATTTCAGGTGGGGAAGTTAAAGAAACAAACTAAATCACAGGTCCATGTGGTTGGTTAATGGAGGTAGTTGAGAGTTGAGTGATACAATTATTAATAGAGAAATGTTAAGGATCATGAAATTTTTTTTATGAAAATGATCATGAAAGATTTGTGACTCTTAGATTGCCTTGATTAGTGTGTGCTCCTTTATTCTAAGTGTAATTCAAAAGTCACAAATCTTTCATAATCATTTTTATGAAAGACTTTTCATAATATCTAATATTGCTGTTATTAATAATCTCATGGTAGTAAATGGCTGCTTGCTTGGAATGCCTCATCACTTTGCTATTTTGGCCGCGTCACATATAACATTAGCGGCTTAGATTTGAATTGTCACATCAAATTTATATTGTACCACATGATCGTTTTAATGGAGTTATTATTGAAGTTGTTAAATTTTGACATTATTAGTATTGAAGTAGTTATCATTTGGACGGTAATTGATTCAGTTAGTCCTTACTGAATTTTTTTTTTTAATTTTAGAGAATTTATTTTAATTTAACCCATTTTTTTTAGATAGGGAATCTCAATACAACGGAAAATGAAAAATCCCCCTAAAAATAATCCTCCTAATCTCCCTAATTTCCATTTTTGGAAACTATTTTCTCTTTTTTTTTTTTTTTTTACTTGAAATGACATTTCAGGAGATTCGGAGGCCCTCGTTTCGGGGGATGAATCACTTCCGCAATACAATCCAATGGGTATCTATGATTATATTATAGAGTATAGATATATATCTATTGTCAAAGGTCTACAGTAATCTCTATGAAGGTTTATTTTGAAAAGTAATTTTTTATTTATTTATTGATTTATTACCAAAAAAAATATGTAAAAAACTCAATATGTAATATCACTCAAATAAATTAATAAATTAATTTTTTTACACCTTTCCAAAAGAAGCCCAAACAGGCATCTTTCTGAAACATTATTGTGAAGGCATTCAGATTGGCATATTGTTGTAAAGTTTTTCTTTTCTGTTATATATAACAGCTCCAAAGTCACCCATATGTCAAATCACCACTTTGTGTTTCTCATATTGCAAGATCAAGATTTTTTTTCTTTTTTTTAAGGCTCAATCAAATAGGTGATACTAATAATTGTCAAAATATCATGATGGATCTAGAGGAGATAAGGGGAGCGATCTCTCCCCAACTATTTTATTTATTTATTTTTACTATAGTTATATTATATTAGGTATTAATTATTTTCAAATTATACAAGTTCACCTATTTAAATTTTTTTATTTTATTTTTATATAGTGGACGTCCCCTCTATAGGTTTTTATTTTTTTTAAAAAATTAAGTGGTCATCTCTCTATAGTTTTTTTTAAAAATTAATCTAACTGATTCCTTGAGTTTAATGTCGATGTTATCATAAATATTTCTAATAACATGAAAAAGCTTTGAGTGCAATCCAAGAGACCTCTTTTAGTAGATGCCTCTTTTGGGAGATACACTATTTTACCATTGTTATCTTTTATAACTCAATATCAATACAAAAAAAAAAAAAAAAAAGTACTATTTATATATGTTTTTATATTATTTTTCATGTAAATTGATTTTGTTATTCATAATCTTTTTTTAATATTAATATAAATGTACGTTCCTTATATTAAAATTATGGATCGGTCCCCCAACATAAGATACAGCATTCTAATAAGAAATGCTTCTCTAATTTGCTTCAAATGCACACAGTTAAGCATTTGTAATGGCCGTTTACCAACCAATTTTGGACTGAAATGCTTCAAAATTCTGGTAACTCTCACCAACCAATTTTGGAGTCAAATGCTTCAAAATTCTGGTAATAACTCACCAAACAAATCTGGAGTCAAATGCTTCATATTAAATTCTAACAACTTTCAACTTAGACAGCAATATAAAGTTAAGAGTTTGAATAAAGATTATTATTTTTTAGTTACTGAGAAGGTAATTTTTATATAATTGGGCCGAGCTGCGTAAGGGCCGGTATGGGCCGAAGCACAAAAGGCAGAGTAAGAAGGGCCATTGAGTTAGTCTGGTCCTTAGGTACCTGTTAATTATCTCGGTCGTAGAAAGCGCAAAGATTAGTTCGGTTGACAAGTCGCTGTACTCATAAACTTAGACCGGTCAGAACATAAGCACGTCTAGTTCGGTCGAACCTAGCTAGATGTTAGCACGGTCCAAGCAACACCACAGCTAGCCCGGTTTGAACAGGAAGAGCCAAGAACTAAAGGAACATAGGGTAGAACCGAACTAATGATAGTTCGGTCTACTCTATGGTTCAGCATGGCAAACGTTATTTCGGTCGTATGGTAGTCCGGCCATGGTAAAACCATCTCACTTAGTTTAAGCAGTGAGGGGGGTGTTGAAGGATAAGTATTATCCTTCAGGAGTGTGAATCCTAAAAAGACTCTGCATGGAGAAGTAAGAGTCCTACTTGGATTGTGCCACTTGAAACCTATAAAAGCTCATAAGCATCATCTATGGAGAGGTAACACAACTTTGTTTTCTGAATACACAAAGCTTTTGTCTAATTGTCAAGCTTACTGACTTAGGCATCGGAGAGGTTTCCGGCACACACCCGCTGGCTAGCTCACGTTTGTGTTTTCAGGTGATAAAACGACGACGTAAGGAGAAGCGCAGACTTGATCAACAGGATTATACGAGAAGGTTTATTTCTTTCCCGTACAATTGGCGCCGTCTGTGGGAATTCAGGCAAGAACAAAACCTCTTGATCAAGCTTTTCTTCTTTAGAATCAATGGCGCACAACGAAGATTTGCCACAATCCGCTATTGACGGACAAACACTAGAGGGAGGTGCGAGGCGCGAGGGTCTACCTCTTGTCCCTCCCATGGGGAATTTGGAGCCACAAAGGCAGAATCCCAGGAGGGATACAAGAGGAAGAAGGCGGACTAACAGCCTTCATCACTCCCGATCACATAGTCCAGACAAACAAAGGCGGAGGATTGATCCCCAGGCTTTGGAGGATCGCGTCAAGGAGCAGGATGAGTTGATACGTCGAATGGTGGCGGACATGGAAACTCTAAAGCGCCAGGTGAAGGGAAAGCAAGTGGCGACATGAGAGGGGCGCACAAACAAGACGCCCCCTCGCTACTTGGAAAGTCGTAGTAGAAATACTACACCTTCTCAAGTAGAGAACAAGAGCCTCAGGACGGGCGACACGCAATCCAGATCTTCCAGAACTCGTCACTCCAGGTCTGAGAAGACGAGATCTGAGAGGTCGTACACCGAAGGAAGCACATATTGGCCCTCGTGATCGCGCAGACAAGGTCTAGGCGAGCAGAGTTGCCTAGATCGTCCGACCTCGATCCGTGCTAGAAGAAGACACGATGGAAGGAGGACGCTAGAACACGAGATCGCGTAGAGTTTACGCCTTCTGGCGGTTGGCTCTTCGGACGCACGGAAGCGTCGAGGTAGGAATGCCAATACCGCGCCCTGCCTACGAACCAACAGACAAGGCATTGACGAGACTACAGACCTCACCGTTCATTCCGGCAATAGAGAATGCGTCCCTACCATCAGGCTTCCTACAGCCCAAATTCACCACATACGAAGGGAAGACGGACCCCTACTCACACCTAAGCCACTTTCGCCAGGTCATGGCTGTATACCGACAGAACGAGGCCTTGATGTGCATCCTTTTCCCATCTAGCCTTGGCGACCTAGGCTTGACTTGGTTTGAGAAACTTCTAGAGGACAGCATAGCCTCTTGGGCACAATTAGCGGAGGTGTTCGTAACAAGGTTCCGAACAAACACTAAAACCCCGGTAGAAATTGACCAGCTACTCTCCATCGACATGGGTGACAAGGAGACCCTAAGATCCTGTAACAGTCGCTACTGGGAGACCTTCAACCAGATTGGAGACTGTCCCACCAATCTCGCCATTGCACAGTACAAAAGAGGCCTGCCAGTTGGGAACAAACTAAAGGACTTTATCACCATGACACCGCCCCTCACCATGGAAGCCCTGATGGAAAGAGTGCATCAGCACATCAGGGTGGAAGAGGATGGTGCACGTGCCAAAGAAAAATCTGGTGCGACCACAGCACCAGAAAAGAAGACCTCAGCAAAGGTCAACACGGTAGACCGTCCAACGAAGCAGGCGTGGCGTAAAAGACAGCGGAAGACGGGACAAAAGATGGTTGAGAGTCCGCACTGCCATAACCACGGTATTCAAGAAACCAATCTACCGAATACTTAGTGAGATTCAAGACGAGCCTTTTGTCAAGTGGCCAGCCAAGCTAGGCGAGGCTCAGAAGGATTACGATGACAGGTCACGGTGCACCTTCCATAAAGAAAAGGGGCACCGCACTGAAAATTGCACGCCATTGAGGCAGCACCTGGAGGAGTTGGTGGCAGCAGGCCACCTAGATAAATACATTGAAGGAGGGGTGCAACCAGCCCCCCAGGACCACAATAACCCCAACGGGATGCCGATCGACGCCCCGCCTCAAGGCGTTATCAATGTGATACATGGAGTCTTTGAACCTGAGCTTGTATGCGAGCTCAGAGGATCAATTAAAAAGGCTGAGCACTTGAGAGAAGTGCTAAGTGCCCAACCTGCCATAAAGAAGGGGAAGATAGAGGCCACGAATGTCATGTCTTTTTCGGATAAAGACTTGGCAAGGATATATTGCCCTCACAATGATACCCTGGTCGTCACTCTCCGAGTCAAGGATTTTGACGTCAAGCGGATTCTGATTGACCAGGGTAGTTCATGTGAAATCATGTACTGCGAAACATTCAAACAACTGAAGTTACAAGACAAAGACTTGGCACTTGCCGTATCTCCCCTGATCGGATTCAACTCCATGCCAGAATGGCCCGTTGGCAAAATAATCCTCCTAGTCAGAGTAGGGAGTGTAACGAAACAAGTGGAGTTTTGGGTGCTGAAGGTCCCCTCCACTTACAACATCATCTTGGGCAGAACATGGCTGCATGCCATGCGCTCGGTGACGTCCTCCTACCACCAAGTGATGCGGTTCCCCAACGACACTAGAGTAATAGAAGAAGTCTATAGAGACCAGATCATGTTGAAGCAGTGCTTTGTCACGGTAAATGGCAGCCGCACTGCCAAAGGATACGTTCATTCGGTGGAAGAACCTGAGAGTAATGAACTGTTCGCAGATGTTGGCAAAGCGGCTAGCCAGAAAGCAGTGGAAGACTTGGTAGAGGTAAGAATAGATGAAAAGAACCCGGATAGGTTCTTTTTGCTCGGTTCGTCGTTGTCCAGCACTAAGAGATTAGAGGTCTTGGAAGTTTTGACCTCTAACATCAAAGTGTTCGCCTGGACACCATACGACATGCCAGGCATTGATCCCAACTTCATCTGTCACCAACTCAATGTCCACCCATCCGCCAGACCAATCATTCAGCGCACCCGCAGATCGGCACTCCACCACGCCGAAATAGTGGTGGAAGAAGTAGGGAATCTACTGGAGGCAGGAGCAATAAGAGAGGTGCACTACCTAAGATGGATCTCCAACACAGTTGTAGTACCTAAAAAGAATGGCAAGTGGCGTGTCTGCATCGACTACAAAACAGTCAACAAGGCGTGCCCAAAAGACAGCTTTCCTCTACCACGGATAGATCAACTGGTAGACCTACTAACGGCACAACCGACTCGACTTACGGATGCATCTGAGAGGCTACCATCAAATCGCCATGCATGAACCGGTCGAGTGACATCCTTCACAACTCCAAGAGGACTATACTGTTACAAGGTCATGCCCTTTGGCTTAAAGAACGCAGGGGCGACATTCCAGATAATGGTCACCAAGATGTTTGAGCCACTGTTAGGCAGAACAACGAAGGCTTACATCGACGATATGGTGGCCAAGAGCAAGGATGAGAAGGACCATCTCAAGGACCTAGGTGAGATGTTTGAGATCCTGAAAAAGCACAAGCTACGCCTCAACGCATCGAAATGTGCATTCGGAGTAGGATCTGGCAAATTCCTAGGCTTCTTGGTGACCAACCGGGGTATTGAGGTAGAACCATCTCAGATCAAGGCTATTCAGGATCTGGAGAGACCAAACTCAGTAAAAGAAGTGCGAGATCTTACGGCATGGCAGTGGCTCAATCGGTTCATAAGCGGTCGTCGAGGCAAACTCGACCATTCTTCCATGCTCTAAAGGCCAAGTTTGAGTGGGACGATGAATGCGACTGAGCTCTGGAAAGTTTGAAAGAATACATGTCTTCTCCACCACTACTTGTAACCCCAATTCCTGGAGAAGAACTATTCTTGTACCAACCAGTCTCACAGCACGCAATTATCGCAGTATTGGTCCGTGCAAAAGGAATCCAACATCTGTCCATCTATTATGTCAGCAAGACATTGCTGGGCACCGAAACAAGGTACTTGCCACTGGAAAAATTGGCATTGGCCTTGATGATGGCCTCAAGGAAGCTATCACACTACTTTCACGCTCACACCATTGTCGTCCTCACAGCTTTCCCACTAAAAGCTCTGTTTGAAAGGGCAAACTTTTCTGGGCGAATCTTGAAGTGGGCAGTAGAGTTGGGACAATTCGACATTAAGTTCCAACCCAGAACCGCAGTAAAGGCCCAATCTTTGGCAGACTTCGTCGTAGAATTCACTCCTGGAAGTCATCATATCTGCCTAGTCGACCTGACTGACGCAACCGAACTAGGGATGAAAGTTGACGCCGGAATAGCGTAACCCCTAATACAGGATACTCAATCAAACTCCAAGGCAGACCAGAGTAAAGAAAACAACAAGGAGGCAAACCATGCTACACCAAGTCAAGACTCACCAATAACTAAAGACTTGGTACAAACAGATTGCAAGGGACTGGCAGCCAGCATGGGCCTGTTAGAAGACACCAGCAACCAGGAAGATCCCAAGGCATCATCTGATCCCTCCACGTGCTGGAGGTTGTTCGTTGGAGAGATGTGGAAGCTCTTCGTGGATGGAGCATCCAACCGACATGGAGCAGGACTTGGTATAGTCCTCATCTCTCCAGACGGCCTAGTAGTGGAGCAGGCAGTCAACCTTGGCTTCCCAGCATCAAACAACGAAGCGGAGTATGAAGCGCTTCTTGCAGGTCTTAAGTCAGCATTCTACATAAAGGCCGCCGAGCTAATGATTTACAGCAACTCACAGCTGGTGGTAAACCAAATATCTGGTGACTACGAAGCGAAGGATGATAGGATGGCCAAATACCAAGATTTGGTCAGAACAGAGATCAAAAAATTTGAATTGGTCAAGATAGAACAAATCGGCAAGGAGGAAAACAGCAGAGCGGACGAACTAGCAGGCTTAGCCTCAATGGCAGACACCTCCATCCCTCATCCATTGCTGATCGACTACCTACCTAGACCAAGCATTGAAGACCCTGAAACAGAAGAGGTATGTTGTGCAGAGTTAGGCCCTTCTTGGATGGATCCCATCATCGTTCTGAAAAGCGACACCTTCTAGGAAGAGAAGAAAGAAGCTAACAAAATAAGAGCAAAGTCGCAGCGATTCTGGCTCTCTCCATCCTTGGCATTATACAAAAAGTCATTCTCAGGACCTTACCTAAAGTGTGTCCACCCCAGCAAAGTGGAAGCGTTTCTATTCGAAATACATGAGGGTGTATGTGGCAGCCATCAAGGAGGAAGATTATTGGCATACCGAGCAATTTCACAAGGATATTGGTGGCCATACATGCAGGCTGACTCAGAGAAATATGTCAAAAAATGCAAAAAATGCCAGAAGTTTGCACATCAAATACACCAGCCTGCCAGAGAACTTCTACCTCTAACAAGCCCATGGCCCTTCGCAATGTGGGGATTGGACATAGTAGGGCCACTTCCAACTCGGCAAAGAATAGAAGTTCTTCATGCGACAACCAACTACTTCACAAAATGGGTGGAAGCAGAAGACTTGGCGTCAATCAAAGAAAAAGATGTGAAGAAGTTTGTCTGGCAGAATATCATCACTCGATTCGGCATACCAAAGGCATTGATATCAGACAACGGCACTCAGTTCGACGGCAGAATTTTCAGGGGCTTTTGTGAAGAGTACAAGATAGAGTTCTACAATTCTACACCGGTATATCCCCAAGCAAATGGTCAGGCAAAGGCATCAAACAAGGTAGTCTTGGATGGATTGAAGAAAAGGTTAGAGAGAGCAAAGGGCAAATGGGCAGAAGAACTCCCTCATGTTTTATGGGCTTACCGCACCACACCTCGCCGATCAACAGGGGAAACACCATTCTCCTTAGCTTATGGCATGGAAGCAGTCATCCTATTAGAAGTTGGCCTCTCTACAATTCGAAGTGAGAACTTTGACCCAAACTTAAATAGCGAAGCCATAGCATTAGAGCTTGACCTTGCGGAAGAAAGAAGAGACAGAGCATTGGTTCACATCGCCTCCTACCAATAAGAATTGTCCAGAAAGTATAACAAAACAGTGCATCCAAGACAATTCAAGATCGGAGATTGGGTACTATGCAAAGTAATGGGAAATACCTTGGTACCAGGAGATGGCAAGCTAGGGCCTAACTGGGAAGGACCTTACAAAGTGGTCGGATTAGCAGGCAAAGGGGCATACCACTTAGAAGATGAGGACGGCAAAACAATTCCCAGGCCATGGAATACTGCCAATCTCAAGTAATTTTATTTTTAGCTTTTTTCTTCTTAAATATATGTAACTTTTTTCCTTTCTCAATAAAACAAGTAGTTGTTCTTTTCAGTATAAGCATTTTTCACTGTAATAGTTTGTTTTAGTAAAATTAGTGAGTTAGGGGCAGCAAGAACACTTTATTCTAAGTTGGCTGGAAAAACTAACTTAGAGGTTGGCTGGATTAAACCAACACCCCTTCTAAGCCCAGGATAAGGATCCAGGCTGCAGGACGTTTGGTCGGAATAACCAAACACTTTATTCTAAGTTGGCTGGAAAAATCTAACTTAGTGGTTGGCTGGATTAAACCAACTCTTATTACTCTTCAGCCGAAGTAAGTTTATGGCTGAAGAATGGTTGGCTGGATTAAACCAACTCCTTGTACTCTTCAGCCGAAGTAAGTTTATGGCTGAAGAGTGGTTGGCTGGATTAAACCAACTCTTGTTACTCTTCAGCCGAAGTAAGTTTATGGCTGAAGAGTGGTTGGCTGGATTAAACCAACTCCTTGTACTCTTCAGTCGAAGTAAGTTTATGGCTGAAGAGTGGTTGGCTGGATTAAACCAACTCTTGTTACTCTTCAGCCAAAGTAAGTTTATGGCTGAAGAGTGGTTGGCTAGATTAAACCAACTCCTGTTACTCTTCAGCCGAAGTAAGTTTATGGCTGAAGAGTGGTTGGCTGGATTAAACCAACTCCTTGTACTCTTCAGTCGAAGTAAGTTTATGGCTGAAGAATGGTCGGCTGGATTAAACCAACTTTTGTTACCCTTCAGCCGAAGTAAGTTCATGGCTGAAGAGTGCTTGGCTGGATTAAACCAACTCTTTGTACTCTTCAGCCGAAGTAAGGTATATCGGCTAAAGAGTGGTTGGTTGGATAAGCTTAGATTGACCAACTAAAATACCGAAATAACACATGCAGCAAGGGAAGCAATCATTCAAAGAAAACATGAACAAACAGGGCAGCAAACCGAAATAAGAGTTGAGCACAAAAAGAAAAATTTTCATTGAAATAAAAAGCGGGTACACAGAAGGGGCCGTAGCCCGGTTACATTGTCCAAAACACAGAAGGTACAAAATCAGTTAAAGAGATTGTCCAGATTAGCATCCAGCTCAAGGCCAGTCTCACGGAAGTTCGATTGCGTAACACGGTTGGGGTCGGTTGGATCAAGCCCTTCTGGGTTCGGCTCAGCTGGAGGCACGACGATAGTTTCCTCAGGGCCTGGGGGATTGGAGATCACTGGAATTGGAGGAGTAGATTGACGACCGGTCTGGGAGTCGTTTTCTGAAGAGGAATCCTCATCACTGCCTTCATCAAGAAATTGATTATGAAGATCGGCAGCATATTCCGCCAGTGACGCCAAAATGAAATACTGCGGAGCATTGTATACCTCGGTTTTAAGTCCGCAACCGAGCTGCTTCACCGCACTTCTCCAGCCGCACTTGAAGAATAAATCCTTGGCTGCCTCACATTATTGCATATAAGCGGCCTCCGCCTCCTTGAAGCCTGCAGTGTTTGTGTCAGCTGCCTTCTTTTTAAGCACGGTGATCTCTGCATTTTTTTTACCTTCAAATTTGGCCAACTCGCGCAAGTATTTGTCTTTCACTTCAGTAACAGCTCACTGTTTGTCACTGTTAGCCGAGGCAACTAGTCTGGTTAGACGAGTTACCTCGGCCTCCAGCTCGGCAGTCTTGGCTTGGGATTGTTTTAGCTCGGCGTTCTTGGCCTCGGCTTCTGCCATGGCCTCCCTTGTTGTTCTCCTCAGCTCCAACACTTTCCTGTGTGCAATGTTGTTCTTCTGAATGGCCTGTAAAATAGTAACTCTCTTTAGCCGGACTAACAGTTGGAAAAAGTTAGACAAAGAAAACAGAGAGCCACTTACCAGGATCATTGATTTTGTTGAAGACCGGATTGCCTTCAGCTCGGTGTTTAGTTATTTTTGGTGGTGCTCCAGGTCCTTTGGAAGGCACACACTCTTGGCAAGGTTGAAAGCCAACAAGTGGTCCTTCTCAGCAACCACCGAGTCCGTATCCTGGATATCTCGGTTTTGAAAGGTAAGACCTGGAGCCCATTTGGAGGTGTCAGCGCGGTCGGATTGCTCCGGTTGAGGGCTGGGTTGAGGGCTCGGTGGAAGAACAGTTTCGTCCTCATCAACCAAACGCTGCTCGGTCTTAGTAGTTCGGGCGCGGTTGGTTCGGCGGGATGACGAAGGCTGTTGCGAAGGTAGTGCCACAATGGTTTCCTGGGTCTGGTTCGGTTGTGGTATTTCGGCCCGATTGGTTTTTTCGATGGGGCCAAGACTTACTCTTTCATTTGCCATTTCTGTTATTTGTCAGAGGTACTAGGTTGATCTGGGGCAAGGCTGGGTCCGATTGTAGGGCGTCATCAAGAAGGAAGTCGGTCACTCTCGCTTTTCAGTAACCGCTGTATCTGTAGGACGGTTCAAAATTTAGAAGTTTGGCCCAACTTCTTTCTTTGACCCGTAGTGCGGCGCGAAGAGTGGCAAGGTTGGGGTGACTGTACAATGAATAAATATGGGCTAGATCTGCATGAAGAAGACAACTATCAGCTCGGCTTAAAATTGGAAACCGAAGTAAAAAGAGAAGAATACAAGGAAGCCGAAGTAATTATACCAGGTATCCCTTTGTTCCAGTTTATACGTCGGCCAGGAATCTGGGCTTGATGATCTTCAAAGTTCCCAGACACCCAGAAAAAATCGTCATCATTTAGGTCTTTATCCGGTGTATCCTTAATTATTTTTTCACGCCGGCGGCGAATTCTCAAATAATATACCCACCCATCCTCTTTTGAACCTAAGGAATATTGGTGGAACAGTTCGACTAGACCGAGGTTTAGACCAACTTGGCAGTTTAGTTCGGCCATACCCATTATTATACGGTATGAGTTGGTGGAAAGCTGGGTTGGGCATAGTCTGGTTTGCCTATGGAATTCACAAATCAGGGGCTGGACTGGAAATCTTAGTCCGGTTTCTATTATTGAAAGAAGGGTAAATGGAACGAAACCCTCATTCCCCCATGGTGTGACATCTTTATTGGCTAAAACGAGTTGGACGTCGTTAGGGATATTGTAATCCTTACGGAATTCGGCTAGGCCTCCTGGGGTTTCTACCAAAAATCTATATTTACCCATTTGTTTATAAATTAAGAATAAGTTAGTTCGGTTGGAAATCTGTGCTCAGTAGTTCGATTGAGTGCACAGAAGAGTGCTTGGGCAACCTAAGTTTGCAAAGTGGAAAACATAGGGGTTAAGCACAGATCGTTGGACCGTGCTACAAATAAAACAAGATAAAAGAAGTCTTACTTCGGCTATACAGGAAGCTACAGGTTCTATCTTGGTTTTAAGAGGATATTTGGTAGCTCGGATTGAGCAAGGGGGTTAGTTATCTCGGTTTGGGCTATGGGTTTTGTTACTTCGGTTGAGCTTTTAGGGACAGCTTTTTGAGTTCGGTTTAGAAACTGAGAAAGCTGGCTTAGCCCCGAAGACTTAGCTCGGTTGAAGGCCAAGTCTTCCCAGTATAGTAAGTCTAGACTTAGTTCGGTTGGTTACCTCGGCTAAGGTAAATCAGGAAGTGGAAGCTACAAGTATGGTGCAAGTTTCAGTTCGGTTGCTAAGTGTGCCTAGGCCTTACAAAGGAAAACAACCTCTTAGTTTGGTTATGTGGAAATTTTGGATCAAAATCAGTGTTTCTACAGGTTTCATAGATTCAAGTGGTTCTTATGAAGTTTTTTTCCAGAAAATGTATAGAACCCGTAGAAAATGGAAACAAAAGAGTGTTTTGTAAAAACACATGAGCAATGTGCTGTGGATTAAAACGAAATACAAACAAAAAGAGAGGTAGATTTGAGGAACTTACCAGATGAAGAGGTAGAACCACTGGAGGTGCAAGAAACAGCAGCAAAATCACGTAGCTTCTTCAAAGAACAAATTGAAGAACAGCAAGAACAAGGAAAAGCTCAAAAACGAAAGAGAAAGGAACAGGTAAACAGTGAGTAGCTGATTCAGAAATAAAAGGGTTTTGTTTTGATGAAGGAACCTCAAGGCGGGAATTGTTCAAAATTTTCGGAGTACGATGGCGGCGTGACAACTACAAAGAACCAATTAGAGGCTGCCACGTGTCTTTGGAAGAAGAAGCATTTCAGTTGCTGTGATTGAAGAGACGTTTTGACCGGACGTTCACAGCTCGGCTTGAAGTTAGTTCAGCTGGAAAGGCTAAGAGTAGCTCGGCTGGAAAGGCTAATGGGTAAAGTTAGTTTGGCTGAAAGGGTTAAAACTATAGCTCGACAGATAGATAGATAATCCCAATCATGTTTTGCAGATGGAATTAAGGGGCAATTGAGAGGGTAATTTTTGTATAATTGGGCCGAGTTGAGTAAGGGCCGGTATGGGCCGAAGCACAAAAGGCAGAGTAAGAAGGGCCATTGAGTTAGTCTGGTCCTTAGGTACCTGTTAATTATCTCGGTCGTAGAAAGCGCAAAGATTAGTTCGGTTGACAAGTCGCTGTACTCATAAACTTAGACCGGTCAGAACATAAGTACGTCTAGTTCGGTCGAACCTAGCTAGATGTTAGCACGGTCCAAGCAACACCACAGCTAGCCCGGTTTGAACAGGAAGAACCAAGGACTAAAGGAACATAGGGTAGAACCGAACTAATGATAGTTCGGTCTACTCTATGGTTCAGCATGGCAAACGTTATTTCGGTCGTATGGTAGTCCGGCCATGGTAAAACCATCTCACTTGGTTTAAGTAGTGAGGGGGGTGTTGAAGGATAAGCATTATCCTTCAGGAGTGTGAATCCTAGAAGGACTCTGCATGGAGAAGTAAGAGTCCTACTTGGATTGTGCCACTTGAAACCTATAAAAGCTCATAAGCATCACCCATGGAGAGGTAACACAACTTTGTTTTCTGAATATACAGAGCTTTTGTCTATTTGTCAAGCTTACTGACTTAGGCATCGGAGAGGTTTTCGGCACACACCCGCCGGCTAGCTCACGTTTGTATTTTCAGGTGATAAAACGACGACGTAAGGAGGAGCGCAGACTTGATCAACAGGATTATACGAGAAGGTTTATTTCTTTCCCATACAGTTACTCTCCGTTTGTTTCAGCTAACAGCATTTCTTATAGAAAAGTTTTTTTTTATTTTATTTTTATGTATGATTATAATGAAACATATGTGCTCATGACTGTATTAGTGACAGTGTTCGTGGTAGCTGTGGGGTAGGATGCTGGCGGTGGTGGGGCAGGAATAGTGGTGGTGCATAAAATGCTACTTAGAATATTTCAACTTGGATTGGTGTTTTTATTTAGCAAAACTTCTCATAGCGAAATGAAATCCCCACCCCCCAACCCAAAAAAAATATCTTATTTGGGAACAAGTGAAAATTAAGTACAGTCCAAATGAAAATAATTATTTTCCTTAATGAGCCACACATCTTTATACAGGCTAGTTATCTATTTACTGGTTATACAGGGCATGTTTGGTAATACTTACGTTTTTAGTTTATATTTATAAAAATTATATAAACTGATTTTTGTTTATTTTTAGAAAAATATAAACTACAAACGCGTTTGGTTTAGACAAAATGTTTGAAAATTTTAAAAAATATAAACTAAAAGAGTGAGAAATGGCGAGTGGTGGCATGGCGGGTGGTGGGTGGTGGGTGGTGATGAGTGGTGGCGGATGGTGGCGGGTGGGTGGTGACGGAAGACGGTAGTGGTGCGTGGTGGCGAGTGGTGGTGACGGAAGACGATGATGGCGGGTGACGAGTGATGGGTAATAGAAACAAGTGGTGGGTGGTAACAGCATAAGACAGTGATGGAGGGTGGTGGCGGAAGACGGTGGTGGAAAGTGTTGGCAGGTGGTGGTGGCGGAAGACAATGGTGGAAAGTGGTAACAGGTGGTGGTAGCGGAAGACGGTAGTGGAAAGTGGTGGTAGATAGTGGCAGGTGGTGGCAGGTGGCGGGTGGTGGGTGGTGCTGGCGAAAGACGATGGTGGAAAGTGGTGGCAGGTGGTGGTGGCGGCGAAAGACGGTGGTGGAAAGTGGTGGCAAGTGGCAGGTGATGGCAGCGGAAGAAGGTGGTAGAAAGTGGTGGCGGCGGCGGAAGACGGTGGTGGAAAGTGGTGGCAGGTGGTGGTGACGAAAGACGGTGGTGGAAAGTGGTGACAAGTGGCAAGTGGTGGCTGCGGAAGAAGGTGGTGGAAAGTGGTGACGGGTGGTAGTGGCGGAAGATGGTGGCGACGGGTGGTGGCGAGTGGTAGCGGCAGAAGACGGTAGTGGAAAGTAGTGGCAAGTGGTGGGTGGTGGTGGAAGAAGATGGTGCTGATGGAAAGTGGCGGCGGAAGACGGTGGTAGGTGGTGGCGGCAGAAGACGATGGTGGAGGGTGGTGGTAGGTAGTGGTGGCGGAAGATGGTGGTGGAAAATGGTGGTAGGTGGTAGCGAGTGGTGTGTGGTCAAAAAAAAAAAAACTAAAAATTGAAAACGTAAACTCATTTTTTGAGTTTACAAATTTTGGCCAAATTTATAAACTGAGACCACTGGTTTATAAACCAAAATATTCACTAAACAAGTTTTTATGATAGTTTTTTTAATTTTTGTAAATATAAACTGAAAACTGAAAACGTAAGTGTTACCAAATGCCACCATATTAAGCAAGAACCGCAAGTTATATGATTTAAAAGATTGAAGGCAGATTATATTAATTAAAATTCCAAAAATTCTAGTTATCATAAAATTTTAATAATTTTATTCTGAAAATTTTATGTAGACTATAAAGGACATGGCCCACCACTTAAGTCCGAGTCCATGATTTAAATACTAAAACCCAACATTCATGAAGTCCAACGTTACACTAAGCACCAATGACATCTAAACATTTGGCAAGTAAAGTACTAGCCACATCAGCAAACAAAGATCCTGCAAAGTTATTGCATTACACATCAGCCATTAATGAGTTTCCGTGTAGTATTTATTATGATAACCCTTCACGTCGGAACAGAACAGCTTCACCATGAACAAGGCAAGCTAGAACATAGACTTTCGGCCAACATGACAAGTCGAAGTGGACAAGAAAACGATGAACAAAGGATATAAGCAAGCTTCGATGACAAGGAGAAAGTTAAGTTTTCTATATCCATTCTCTCTCTATATCTCCATCCCTCTTGCCTCTCTAATTTGCTCGTCGGATGGTCGTCGAGGGACTCCCCATTCCCCATTGAACTCCTTTGTAGGTTTCTCAATGGGCCCAACAATTGGATAACGGCTTAAGAAGCATGGACCAGTCTGACCCACTCCATCTGTGGCGAGCAGCATTATCAATTGGTGCCGTCTGTGGGAACCCTTTTTGCTCTGTGCGGCAACTGTGCTCATTGTCGCCAGAGACCCATTCCCGATAATCCCTACCTATCACCCGCCGAGGTGGATGGTCACAACTAGATCCATGGCTTCTCAACACAACGTTGCCGACCCCCAAGCCGACCCTCCTAATCCAAACAACCCACTGCAGTATTTCACAGAATTCACCAACAGCATTAACCGCCTAGTCGAGCAAAACCAAGCCCTGATCAATGCTTTGCTTTAAAGAGACCTTCCCATACCTCCTCCACCACCTCAAGACATCCCACCCAACCAAGAACGAGCCCCAAGCCATCCTATCCAACAATCCCACCCATTCAACTTGGAGGGCTTGCGACCTCTTCCTCAAGATATGAACCCGCCACCTCGAGCCCCACATCCACATATCCAAGCACCTGCCCTTGAGGGAGAGGCCAGTAGTGTCCAACCTCCGTTGCATTCCGGTGGTGACAACGCTCCTCTTAAGGATGTAGAACTCTGAGCCATGAAACTCCAACTACAATGAGTCATGCAGAACATACAGAGCAAACCCTCTGCCACAGCCAACTCACCGTTTGTTGCCTCCATTAGGGACAAACCCCTACTTCCCAAGTTCAAAATGCCCTCGATCGACTCTTTCGATGGCACAATGAACCCGATCAACCATTTGGAGACTTACAGGACCCTCATGGTCCTCCATGCATTCCCTGATGAGATCATGTGTCGGGCTTTCCCCGTAACACTTAAGGGGTCGGCTCGACTCTGGTTTAGTCAACTGCCAACAAACTCTGTCTCTACTTTCTAGCTCTTAAGTGACTCATTTCTCAGCCATTTCATTGGTGTCCAGGGCTAGCAACCCAGGGGAGTCACTACGAGCTTTTCACCCTTCAACACCGGCCCTGCAGTAGCGGACAAAAACGCAGCGACAAGGTCATTCTCACGGCTTTCATGGCTGGCCTACGATCATCTGATTTCCTTTTTTCTCTCTCCAAAAACCCTCCAACCTCCATGGCAACCCTACTCTCCAAAGCCCAAAAATACATGAATGCCAAAGATTCCCTAGCAGCCCGACAAGATTCCACAACCAAAAATCCGACCCCTAGAGAGAAGATAAAGGACTCTGAAACTAGAACCACCCAGTACACACAGCAAATGCCTTAGTATTCCGACCGACCTCTTCAAGCTGGCCGGTCAGCGCCTACCTAACCGCTCGGTCGGTTCGAACGATACACTCCCTTCAATTTCCTCATGGAGCAAGTCTTGAACTAGATCCAGTGAGATTACCCCTTAAAATGGCCCCTATCGTCGCGGTCTCCTTCCAACCGACGAGACCAGTCCAAATACTGCCGTTTCCATCAGGATCACGGCCATAATACCGAGGAGTGTTAACCTCAAAGACCAGGTCGAGGGCTTAATACGCCAGGGACATCTCGGTCAATTCACGGCAGCCCGCACTCAGCAACGCCCAAGGACCGAACCTACCAAAAACAACCACCGGCGCACCCCTCCTCGACAACCTGCACAACCTAACCAAGGCCATGATCGGCCCTCACAGCAAACCCGAGCACAAGACAACCCTGCCCCTCCGGTTAGAGAGATCAGAGTTATTGCTGGCGGGCTTGCTTGTGGAGGACTGTCCCGTTTGGCTCAACGGGCGGAACTCAGAAAAATAAGGCAAGGTTCAGATAAAAAAGTTGCAACATTGGACCCCCAAGCAGTGGATGGAGCCCATCTCCTTTATGGAGGCCGATTGCACAGGCATCCATTACCCCCATGACAACCCCTCATCATCTCTGCTCTCCTCTCCAATTACAAAGTCAGACGGGTGCTCGTCGACAATGGTAGCTCTTCAGACATCATCTTTCTAAACGCTTATCGACAACTCAAGGTCGGGAAAGAAAGTTTGTCCCCTCTCCAAACCCCACTAGTTGGCTTCATTGAAGACCGAGTGACCTCCATAGGCTCCATCGATCTTCCTATCACCATCAGGGAATACCCACAGCAGACCACTAAGTTGCTCACTTTTCTCATCGTCGACTGTCCTTTTGCCTATAACATTATCCTCGGTCGCACCGCCCTTAATGCTTTTCAAGCTGTCACATCTGCGTACCATCTGGCCATGAAATTTCCTACTGACCTCGGAGTCAGCACCGTGAGAGGAGAACAGACTGTGGCCAGAGAATGCTACGTCGCTTCACTCAAAGAGGTTAAGTTGAAAGAGACCATGATCATTGAAGGACTCGACGTCAGAGACAAAGACGAGTTAGTCAGGGGGGAACCAGTGGAAGAACTTGTTGAAGTCCCCATCGATTCCACCAACCCAGCAAAAATAGCCAAGATCGGCAGCCAACTATCTCCTCAAGCCAAGGCCGATCTTACAGCCCTCCTGACCGAGCACAATGATATGTTTGTCTGGACTCACTCCGACATGCCGGGCATCGATCCTTCCTTCATCACTCATCGTTTGAGCATCGAACCCCATTTTCGACCATTTCGCAAGAAACAGCGCATCTTCCACCCATAACGCAACGCTTTTATTGCTTCTGAGGTAGATAAGCTACTAGAGGCACAGTTTGTCAAAAATGTGGACTACCCTAGATGGTTGTCAAACGTGGTCCTGGTCCGTAAAAACAACGGTAAATGGCGACTCTGCGTTGACTACTCCGATATCAATCGAGCTTGCCCCAAAGATAGTTATCCCCTTCCTCGCATAGATCTGCTTGTCGACGCCATGGCCGGTCATCAAATGCTCAGTTTCATGGACGCCTTCTCTGGCTATAATCAAATTCTGATGCACTCGTCTGACCAAGAACACACCTCCTTCATCACTGACCGGGGGACCTACCACTACTGTGTCATGCCATTTGGGTTGAAAAATGCCGAAGCAACTTACCAACGGTTGGTCAATGCCGTTTTTCATCACCAGATAGGTCGAAACATAGAAGTGTACGTCGATGACATTCTAGTCAAGAGCAAACTCTCTTATGATCATCTGGCAGACTTGCGGGAGACCTTCGACACCCTACATAAGTATTAAATGAAGCTGAATCTGGAGAAATGTGCCTTCGGTGTTAGATCTGGGAAATTCCTGGGTTTCATGGTCAGTCAACGGGGTATTGAGGCAAACCCCGAAAAAATCAAGGCCCTGGTAGAAATACAGTCACCCAGAACGGTTAAAGAGGTTCAAAGGCTTACCGGCAGAGTCGCCGCCCTCAACCGCTTCATTTCCCGCGCAATAGACAAGTGCCTCCCTTTTTTAAAGTCCTCCAGCTGGCTTTCGAGTGGACGATCGAATCTGAAGAGGCCTTCCAACAGTTGAAGCAGTGCATGGCCAACCCCCCCTACTCTCTTAGGCGCTCACGGGAGAGCCCCTTTTTCTCTACTTAGCTGTATTAAGCACTGCAGTCAGTGCAGCCCTCATCAGGGAGGACGACTCCGTACAACGCCTGGTTTATTACATTAGCCGAGCTCTCAGGGAAGCAGAATAGAACTACCCATTGCTGGAGAAAATGGCCTTGGCCTTGGTCATAGCCTCAAGACGACCCCGACCCTACTTCCAAGCTCACTCCATAGTGGTCCTCATTGACCAACCTTTGAAGAAGATCATGCAACAACCAGAGTTATCTGACAGACTTGTGCAATGGTCAGTCGAGCTCAGCCAATTTGAAATCTCCTGCCGACCTCGAACAGCGATTAAAGGACAGGCGGTCGCCGATTTTATCTTGGAATTCACTGATCCCACTCCAACCACGGCCCCACCACCCAAGCAATTCAACACTGAGGCAGAAAATCCCCACTCTTGGACCCTCAATGTCGATGGATCATCCCGCAAAGAAGAAAGTGGAGATGGTCTCATCCTCACCGCTCCCGAGGGTGGTTATTTCAAGTGTGCTCTCCGCTTGCTGTTTGACGCAAGCAACAATGAGGCTGAGTATGAGGCCCTGATAGCAGGCCTTCTCCTGGCCAAAGACATTGCTGTGAGCCATATTCGAGTATTCAGTGATTCTCAATTGATCGTCGGCCAAATCACAGGGGAATTCGACGCCAAGGACGACAGGATGTGAGCCTATAGGGATATTGCACTCCTCCTTGTTCGCCTCTTCAACACTTTCCACATCAAACACATTCCTCGATCAGAAAACTCCAAGGTAGATGAAATGGCCCAATTAGCCTCGGCTGACCAATCGGACCTCAGCCATGGAGTTCACCTTGAATACTTGGCCCACCTCACTACTTCGCCAACCCAACTGGAGGTCCACTTCCTCCAAAGTGAACCTATCCCCTAGGCAGAGGACATCCTTCTATTTTTAACAAGTGCGGAGCTACTAGAGGACAAACAGTAAGCTGCCAAAGTGAGAGCCAAATCATCAAACTACATCCTCATCAGTGGCCTCCTGTATAAACAAGGATTTTTACGCCCATACCTCCGGTGCCTTAGCCCTTCCCAAGCGACCTATGTGATGAGGGAAGTCCATGAAGGTGTATGTGGTAATCATTCGGGTGCCAGGTCGCTGGCCCATAAAATACTCCGCACTGGCTACTTCTGGCCTACTCTCAACCAAGATACCGCTGAGTTCGTACTTAAGCACGATAAGTGCCAGCGTTTTGCCAATATCCCCCATCCTCCGCCAACAGAATTGATAATGCTTAGCATTCCCTACCCTTTGCCAAGTGGGGGATAGACTTAGTTGGTCTATTGCCCACCAGTAGGGGCCAAACCAAGTTCGTTGTAGTTGCCATTGATTACTTCACCAAATGGGTTGAAGCGGAGCCCCTCGCCACAATCACCGAACGCAACACAACCAGATTCATCTGGCAGTCGATTGTATGCCGAAGCCATCGTCTCAAACAACGGCAAGCAATTCGACAATGCCAAGTTCCGGAAATTTTGTGCAGAGCTCCACATCCAGCCGTGCTTTTCTTCCCCAAGCCATCCCCAAGCCAATGGGTAACTCGAGGTCACCAACCGTTCTTTCTTGAAGATCATCAAAACCAAGTTGGAAGTCGCTAAGGGACTCTAGGCTGAGGAACTGCCAAACGTACTCTGGGCCTATCACACTACCACCCAAACCCCCACTGGAGAGACCCCCTTTCGCTTAACATACGGCGCTGAGGTGGTCATCCCAGTTGAAATTGGCCTGCCAACCCCGAGGGTGCTGTACCCAGAGCCAGAACTCACCGAAGACTTGTGTCGGGTTGACTTAGACTTGATTGAAGAGCTCTGAGAGACAGTTGCTGTCAGACGAGCCTCATATCAACAAAAAATGAGAACACACTACAACCGCAAGATTCGATCAAGTGAGTTCGCAGTCGGGGACCTAGTCTTGCGCGAGGTAACTCTCACCACCAAAAATCTAGCCGAGGGCAAGCTCGCCGCCAAATGGCAAGAGCCTTACGTTGTTAAAGCCAGACCTCGCCTAGACACTTACCGACTCCAAGATATGGAAGGCTGAGATCTCTCCCACCCGTGGAACACCGAACACTTGAAGCGTTATTTTCAGTAAAGTACCATGTCCTATTTTTGTATTGATCAATTGCTGTATGACAATCTACACACTTGATTACTTTTGTCCTTTTCATACATGATGTAAATATCTGATCAGTGGGCTACGCTTTAAATGACAATGACTTTGTATTTCCGTTATCTGCGTTGTGTTTCCATAGCGATTCATTCAACTGAGTTAATTAAGCCTCAGCCAGACTAAGCATGAAGAGCTTAGCTAGACTGAGTTAATTAAGCCTCAGCCAAACTGAGCACGAAGAGCTCAGCCAGACTGAGTTAATTAAGCCTCAGCTAGATTGAGCACGAAGAGCTCAGCCAAACTGAGCACCAAGAGCTCAGCCAAACTGACTTAATTAAGCCGCAGCCAGACTGAGCACCAAGAGCTCAGCCAAACTAACTTAATTATGCCACAGCCAGACTGAGCACCAAAAGCTCAGCCAGACTGAGTTAATTAAGCCTCAACCAAACTGAGCACCAAGAGCTCAGCTAGACTGAGTTAATTAAGCCTCAACCAGACTGAGCATGAAGAGCTCAGCTAGATCGAGCTAATTACGCCTCAGCCAGACTGAGCATGAAAAGCTTGGATGAACTGCATCAATTGAAATTTCAAAATGATAGAGCCTTCCCAGTCTCAATCGGATCTTGGATGAAGAATTCGACAGCTCCATTTCCATAATTCGATGTTATAACATGGTCGCCATACATTTTTTAACAATTTTTACATTCCTAATTTTACGTCTTTAATTTAGTCAGAGTCCAAGTCCGTAGTCATCTATACTCATCGTTTGCATCATGGTCCTCTCACAAGTTAGTCTGGCTACCCATTTCTAAACTTTTTTCAATCTACTAGCAAGTTTCACATTCCTGCTCCTACTTTTACAACCATTCTTCATTAAATTCTGCTCTGCCATTTTCATTATTTTCAAATTTTTAACTCAAAAGAAATAAGGGCAGCAATGATACAAAAGAAAACTTGTTTCATTTACAAAACTTACAGTTACATACAACTTGCTACAGAAATTACATACCAAAAAAAAAAAAGACAGACAAACAAACAAACAAAACAAACAAACCCCAAACAAAACAACAAAAGTACAATTCTCTACATAGATCACTCCTACTTGCTCGAAGCCAGGTCTTTCTCCTCAACCCCCTTGTCCAGGGAGGTCTGGGTGACGTCTTCTCCTATCTTCACGAGGCTGAAGTCGATGTCTGGAAACAGCTCTTGTGCCTTGTGCATGAAGGTCTTCCATCCGCTATCCCAGAACTTAGCCATCTCATGCTTATAAAAGTCTGACCGCTGGAAACTTTGGATCTCTTCTTCTTCGCTCCTACTTCCAATGGCCGCTCTTGACAGTCCAGCCGCCCCCCCATCACCCTCTCTTGCCAAGCTTCTGGTGACTGCGACATCAATTGATATCTGGAATTCGGCAGATTCCTTGAATTGCTCCACCGCCGCCTTGCACAGGTCGGGGTACACCGTGCTCTCAGACGCTAATCTAGCCCTTTCCTCCACCAGAGCCTTCTCCAATTCAGCGATCTAACTGTCTATCGCTTTCTTGTCCTTCAGCGCTTGATCCCGCAGATCTTCGTTGTTGGTCATAGCCTCTTCTCACCTTTCGTTGGCAGTGGTGCATGCCTTTTGAACCTCCTCAAACTTCTTCTGCTCGCCCGCCAATTGGAACTCAAGCGATACCACCTTGTGGCGCTCCGCTTCAAGCTCTAACTTGGTTGCGACGAGCTCGGCACTAGCTCGCACCGCTACGTTCTTCTGCACCACCGCCAACACTTCCATCACCTTCGCCCTCTGTGCATACTCCAAACCCTCGGCGCACGCACTCCTGGCGGTCTTCTTCCGCCCCGCCGTCTCTACCCTTAGATTCTGGAGCTCCGATTTTGCCTTCTCCAATTGGGCCCTTAGCGGCTCCATTTCCACTCTAGCATGCGCTGCCTTATTCATCAGGGCGGTCGCCAAAGTCGCTGCCTCCATTTGGGTCGAGTAAAATTCTTTGAGTAGATCGGCCTCCGACAAACACGCCTTCGAGCGCATCGCCACATCTTCCACTACTCCAACAAAGCGGTCGGCTGCGACCCTGGCCCCCTCCCCTTCTGCCGAGCGACCCGCTAGCGCACGCATGGTACAAGGTAGTCGCTAGCACGGCACTTGTCACTAGCTTGCTGATCCCCACTTTCCCCTCGCGGGGGCTTAAGCTTACTTCTGGTGCAGGTGCCACCATCCGCACTATGGGGGCACTCAAGCCCAGCTTTTCCTTAGCCACTTAGGCAGTCTCTTCTTCTACACCCTCCCTGACCTCCCTCTCCTTCAACTTCTCCTTCTCTGGGGCCTCCTCCGCCTCCTTCTCCACCAACTCCTTCCCAACAAGGCCAGCCTCCCTCCCAGCCTTCATCTTTTTCAAAACGGGGGCATCTTTCCCCCCCTCTACACCCCCTCTCTTTTTTCTTGGCTTCTTCACAACCGCCTTCACCTCTTGCTTGCCCTTCACCTTCAGTGGGTCTACTGGGGGCGGCAGAGGGGCGAAGCCAGTTAAGTCCTTGTCGCCCACCGGTTTAGGGCACGGTCGGACCCGCTCTCTCATCACCAGCTTCAGGACAGGCCCCAATTGGGCCTCCTTGTATCTTTCCGCCCTGGTGAACAGCCTCCTTTCATCCTCCTCCTCCTCCGCCTTCCTCTGCACCTCTATTTCCTCCATCGCTGGATCCTCTTCCAACGGTTTTGGTCCCAAATTCAGGGCAAACAACGTTGAAGGAAGGACCAGCTCGTCCCACCTCGCCCCCTTCTCCTCCCTCCACTCCCTCACCTTCTTTACTCTGTCTTTGGCCTCTACGCCTAACTTTAGCTCTACCGATTTCGTGGGGACTTTCCATATCGTGCGAACTCCTGCCCCACCGTTCACCGACACGAAGAACCATCTCGGTCTCCACCCCTTTACCGAAGATGGAAAACCCACCACCAGACCTCGGCCCGCCACTGCTTGGAGAGTTACCCAAGTCTCCTGCTGACCGGAGGCCTTGTAGCAGGAGAAGAACTCCTCCAATTTCATTGTCATCCCTCCGGTCACCTGCTGCCAAGCACTCGCGCAGGCCACTGCCATCTTCTAGGCGTTCAGCATCAGCTGCCCTGGCGCCACTTCTAACTTGTTTAGCACATCCACCATTATTTAGGGGAAATGTAGCCTCAGACCACCTCGTAGCGCCTCATTGTAAAGGCTGAATTCATCCGGCCGCACATCCGACGCTCTCTTCTTGGATGTAAGCAGCCTCAACCCTATTTCCGAGGGAATTTGGTACTTCTTCCTTATCCCCTCAAACTCCTCCTCCGTAAGTGTGGATCTGTCTGGCTTGGTGTGCTAATGGTCCGGCTCCGCTTGACTAATGGGCCTCGCCGCCACGATCATTGGCATAGGGCGAGCCCGCACCGTCTGACTAACTACCCTCCCCTCCATTTGCTCCGCCCGGTACTGTTCTGCCAACTCCACCACATCGTCATCACCTAACGAATCAAGCCTTGCTGCAGGCACTTCCTCTTGGGCCATTTCTTGTACGTGTCTGCGTATTGATTCGGATGTGGGCACAAGGAAGTTCACAAAGTGTTGCAGAGGTGTATCACTGGAAACAAATGAGTTTACTTCTGGGACATGTTTGTTTTTTGCAAAAAGATAGGCAAAGCGAATAACTCCAAACGCTCATGGTTTGCCTATATTCCAAAGGTCAAGATTAAATTTCTCCAATTTGAAAATTTTCAAAAAAAAATTTCCCAACCCGCCTTTTACCCTATCCCTTCGTTTCCTGTTAAACGCACTGTCTTCCCCATCATGGGATTCTGCCACGTGTATGACCACGATCCACTGTCCCCTTCTCCTACCCTGTCTATTCCATTTCACTTCACCACCCGTGGTCACCCTCCTCACCATCGTGCATCCCACTCGGTCACCACCCTCGTGGTCGGCCCTCTCACTCCACCCGGTCACTCCTTCTCGGCCACCGCCCACGGTCGGCCCCTCCTCGCGACCGGTCCATCTACTCGGCCACCCTCGCGGTCGGCCCTCCTCACGATCAATCTGTCCACTTGGTCACCCTTCGTGGTCAGCCCCTCCTCGTGGCCGGTCTATCCACTCGGTCACCTTTCATGGTTGGCCCCTCTTCGCAGTCGATCCTTCCATTCGGCTACCCTCACCGTCGGCCCTTCTCACAATTGGTCCGTCCACTTAGCCAACCCGTGTGGTCGACCCATCTCCCAATCGGTCTTCTCCCTGTTGACCTCTCACAACATCATGTTTTCTTCCTTATTCCCTTCGTTGGACTAAAGCTGCACTTGGGAATGGGGGACTACTGACATGGGTGGACCCATAAAGGACAAGGTCCACCACTTAAGCTCGAGTCCATGATTCAAATACTAAAACCCCAACATTCTTGAAGCCCAACGTTACACCAAGCACCAATGACATCTAAACACTTGGCAAGTGAAGAACCAGCCACATCAGCTAACAAAGATCCTGCAGAGTTATTGCACCACACATCAGCCATTAATGAGTTTCCCTGCAACATTTATTACGATAACCCTTCACGTCAGAACAGAACAGCTTCACCATGAACAAGGCAAGCTAAAGCATAGACTTTCGGCCAACATGACAGATCGGAGTGGACAAGAAAATGATGAACAAAGGATATAAGCAAGCTTCGACGACAAGGAGAAGGTTAAGTTTTCTATATCCATTCTCTCTCTATATCTCCATCCCCCTCGCCTCTCTAATTTGCTCATCAGAGGGTTCGCCGGGGGACTCCCCATTCCCAATTGAACTCCTTTGCAGGTTTCTCAGTGGGCCTAACAATCGGATAACGGCTTGAGAAGCGTGGACCAGTCTGACCCGCTCCATCTGTGGCGAGTAGCATTATCAAATATATTCTGGATGCTATGTAAAATAAATTCTGTCTAGAAAAATCTCATTATGGGCCTAGTATACTTGAGTCTCGTAGAAAAATCTCATTATGATCTTAAACTGCACCAAACAAGCCATGGTAATCTAGGCACAACCATTTTCAACAGCAAACCTCATCATACTTCTTGTACTGACAAACCATATCATACTTGTGCTGGCTTCTAAATTTTTTGTTTGACATTTTAAAATTATGACAAAGTTCCAAACATCAAAGCTTTCACAGAATTTTTTAAAAAAAAAAATAAAAGAAAAAAAGAAAGAAGTTAAAACAGCTATTTTAAATGAATCTCATTACACAACACTCTTATACCTCATGTAATATTCTTGTGTGAATTATTCTCCAATTACCCAGATCAACTAATGAAGAAGTATCAGAACTCCCCACAAAGGCATACGTAATGAGAACATCGTGTATTTATCACTCAATCAACAAAACTTACATTGGTTGAAGCAGAACAAAATACCTTTCCAATAGCCTTAACAAAATGCCAATACACCAATGGAAATAAGAGAGCAAAGGTGTCCGCTTAATCTCTCCTTTACAAAATTAAGGATAGAAGCAAAAGATTGAACAAGCCTTGTCTTTAGAACTTTTATTGCACACACCCAGACATGTTCACACATGAAGCGAAACACACAAGAGCCCCTAATTTTTCGAATAAACAAAAAATTCGAGGCGACATCTTTGGAAATCTTCTATAACCCTTGTAGACACAAATTTTAAAACATGAAGTGTTTCAACACATTTCAAAATTTTATGTTACAAATGTCCACTGTTTAGTTTTTGGACTAAACAGTGTTGATTATTTGAATAGCAGGTTTCTATTTCCGATCTGTATTTCAGATCGTTAATTATACATTTTATAAATGAAACCTCCGATTAATGAAGAACAAAATAAACAACAAAAGACAATTTAATAAAAATAATAAATATTTTATTGAAATTGTTATGAGTTTTGAACCCTCGAATACAAAATACAATTCTTGGGTTTGGAACCCTTTACCTATTCATCGCCATTCTGCGTTTGTAGCGTAGGCTCTTGAGTTCTCTAGGCTTCTTTTCTTCTAGCTCTTGATGTCTTTCTCTCTCTCTCTCTGATATTCTCACTTTTGATTTTTTTTGATCCCCGATCTTGTGTGATGGTCCTCGTATTTATAGAGGGCCACCAGGTGATAAGAATACCTCATCCTCAATTTGAATTTCAAACTGAACGATAGCGTCATTTGAATTTTGAATAATAGCGCTATCTGATTAATCGTATATCTGATTAACCGAATTGATCTTTGGGATTTCATCCTATGTGGTATCGTTGCTGTAGGCTCTACAGATGTCATCTTTTGTAGGCTCCACATGTCACTTGAGTATCTTGAATAACGTCGTTGAGATACAACGTCATTTTATTTATGCACTTCAACGGATCATATTGATCTTTTTAGGAAATGATTACCTACAACTTTCCTATCATAGGCTCTATATGTGTCATAAATTTAGTTGAAATTTATGTGCCAACAAATACCCCTCGTGACTTGCACAAGTGAATTTTCTTAACTGTGCGAGTCACGACAATTCGGCACTTTTATCTGGATGCTCTTTAGGTCTTGGATGGAATTATTTCTTGGCCTTGGTCCCTTTTTGCCACTTTTCAAACTTTGTATTTTTTTTAATGGGTTGATTGCTCCTTATAGTCCATGGGCCTTTTATTATTATTATTATTATTATTATTATTATTATTTTTTTTTTTTTTTTTTTTTTTTTTTAGGGCACGGGCCTCTTTTTTATGGACTTCGGCCTTTTCTCTTCTTTTTTTTTCCGTAAGGGTCATGGGTAAGGTCCAAAGATTTAATTGGACATTTTCTTTTGTGGGCTTTCAACTTGCCACCATTTTTTTTACAGTAGATTTTTTTTCTAGGTCGTCATGGATTTTTCTAGACCATCATAGACCTTTCCTTTTCTAGGCCACCATTTTAAATTGGGCCTTTTCTTTTGTGGGCCTCCAACTTGCCACACTTTTTTTTTTTTTTTTTTTTTTTTTTTTTTATTTACAGCAGATTTTTTTTTTTCCTTGGGCCATCATGGACCTTTCCTTTTCTAGGCCACCATTTTTTTAAATTGTGCCTTTTCTTTTGTGGGCCTCCAACTTGCCACTTTTTTTTTATTTTTAGGAGATACATATATATATATATTAGGAGTTTGTCTAAATGGAATAGGATGGCTTGGCATTGGTAGGATTTCTAATCCTACACAAACTCTTACTTCTATGGAGTATTTCAAATCTTACCTAAACTCTTGCTGCTTTGAAGTATTTTAGGAGACCACTACCTCCTTTCTTAAGCAAGAATTTTTTACTTATATAATATCTATCCATGCATGTGGACAATAGATATTTTTCCTTCTACAATTTTGTTCTTCCAGCAGATTTTTTTTTTTTGTTTCCAGCAATTTTTCAACTGCCCCCTTTTTTTTCATTCTGCAAATTTTGTAGTGCATATTGGGTCTTCATCCTTCAAAAGTTGTTTGGCCATTGTCTTTCTTCTTTTCCCAAAAGAAAGCACAAAAGAATTCCTTCAAATTCCTTTTAATTAGGTATACTTTCATCATAATATTTGTTGCTTTCTTTTCACCCCTTGTTTTTATTGCTGCCAATTTTTTTTGCTGCTGCTAGAAGAAAGTTTTAACACCCATACCAACTTCATGGATGTCATGCTCATAAATTTTGTATGCAGTGGCATCCCTTGGTCTAACAAAACTGTTATCTATGCATGTTTTTAAGGAATAAGATTTCTTTTCTTCAAGAAAGAACAAGTTCTTTTATGAAGCTATGCAATATGCCTTCTATCCATAGCACCTTTTTTTTTTTTTATTCTCTGCTTCTGCTACCATATATTTTTTAAAGCAACAATCTGTCTGGTTTTCTTTTTTTTTTTTACTCACTTTAGTAGGATTTTAAGCAACAACCTGTTTGGTTTGTATTTTTATATATTTTTTTTACTCACACTAGAATCAACTAAGCAGATTTTTTAAAATTATTATTATTATTATTATTATTTTTCTGCTGCTACTCGTTTTTTATGAGCCCAAACAAAGACCTTTCTTGTTTAAAAAAAGAAAAACTTGTTATACCCTTTTGTGTAACAGCATATATTTGTTTATTTAGTAGATTTTGCTAAAAAAATTATGAACAGACTTTTTATTTATTTTTTAAAATTTTTAAATTTTTTTTGAAGCCTACTGCCTTTTATTTTATTTTGTATTAGTAGCATCCCCTTGTACAACTGGTGCTTGGCTTCATAAGACTGTTTTGATCTTCTTCCATGAGGGTCTTTCAACTGGCCATTATGACAGCTTCAAATCTTTCCTTACATTGAATTTCCACTTTCTGCTAATTTATCCATCAAACTTGCATCCCTTCTTAGTTCGACAAAGGCATTAGCCATATAATCTTTCTGTCTGCTGCTCCAATTAGATTCAAGCTACTTTAATGAATTCCACCATTCAATCTCCCCTTTGATCACTTTTAGATCGTTACTGGACAATTCCATCGGAGAAAGACTTTTAAGCATAGGGCAGAAAAAAATCTAATAAAACTTTTTTTTTATTTTTTAAACCTGCTGCCTTTTATTTTATTTTGTATTAGTAATTGGCCCAATGGAACAAAACTTTTTTTTTTTAATCTAATCTAATCTAATCAAAGCCTGCCCTCCTCGTGATTCGTGCAAGTGAATTTTAATTGTACGAATTACGATTTTTATTTTTTATTTTTTTGCCAATAATTTCACATCTTTTTCCCTCTTTTGCAGGCAACATGCAAGGTGTCATAGTTTGTTTGTAGGTATCATTGCCCTTTCCAACCTAATGGCAATGAGTGGCTTGAATCATTGGTAGTGATTGTGTCCTTTCACCCCAATGGCTTGAATCCTTGGCAGTGATTGTGTCCTTCACCCCAATGGCTTGAATTCTTGGCAGTGATTGTGTCTTTTCACCCTAATGGCTTGAAACCTTGGCAGTGAATGTGTCCTTCACCCCAATGGCTTGAATCCTTGGCAGTGATTGTGTCCTTCACTCCAACGGCTTGAATCCTTGGCCGTGAATGTGTCATTCACTCTAACGGCTTGAATCCTTGGCAGTGATTGTGTCTATTACCCCAACGGCTTGAATCATTGGCAGTGATTATATCCGTCACCCCAATGGCTTGAATCCTTGGCAGTGATTGTGTCCATCTGTCACGACCCAAACCCGCCCCTATGGGTTTAGCACCGTAACCGGCCAGTAATCCGAGATTACCGAAGGCCTGCTTAGCAGTAAAACAGTAATACAGAGTATAGGGGCATGGCGGAAGCCATTACAATAAATAAACAGTGTCCAATAAGCTGTGACAGTCTGCATGCAAAAAGATTTTTCATACATACATAGATATATACACAAGATGTAACAAGATGCACAATATTTACTGATCATTCAAGATAGGGACTTAATCCCTATTAAACAATGCGATGCAAAGGTAAAATATTCATCTATACTGAGTACATCACAGATCTGAGAGACAAAGGGAGATTAAAACACCCCTAAGCCATAGCTTGAACAGTACTAGAACCTCAAAGTGAGGCACAAAGGTTGGCTTGACAAAACTGGAGTTTACCCCAACGCTTCTAGCAACGGTCCGGTGCCTGTATACCTACATATATATATGAGCAGTGAGCTAAAGCCCAGTGAATAACGTAATGCGTAAAGGGGGTTAAGAAAGAATGTCCTTTCAGTATTTTAAACAGTCGTTTGCCTCGGTAAATCAGTTATACAGTCGGTGGCTTATACTACATGTCATATCAGTCATTTAGAAATCATAGTAATCGTATGTGGCACATCCGATAGCAAAACAGTACGGTGGTAGTAGCAAGTCAAGACAAGAGTAGTAATGCTTGTAATGCGATAACGATAAAGAATAAAGAATGCTTGATAATTAACCAGAATAAAGACAAGAATAAAGAATAAAGAATGCGATACTTGATAACGGTAATAGTAACAGTACAGTTCTTATGGACTCAAGAGGTGTCTCACACAGATTCTAGAGGTGGCTCACATCTTAGGTTCGTGCAAGACACTTTGCTCCAGATTTCACTGATTGGCTTAAAGCCCAAGATGGATTCAAGAGGTGTCTCGCATGATTCTAGAGGTGGCTCACATCAGAGCACTTAGGTCTCAGGCAGACTTTGCTCAAGAGGTATCTGTGATGAAGCGATAAAGAAACAAGATGTCTTAAAAGACCTAACGATACCGATGGCCATCAATCAAGAATGAGTGGTTCCAACAAGGGACCCGACAGAGATCTCTGTAACAGTAAATAGTAGGTGCTAAGGATGCCACAGTACAGATCAGATATAAAGGACATACATACATTCAGTAAATAATACCAAGAAATGCAGTTGACCAAGATTCAAAAGATAATCATTTGAACATATCTTTACACAATTGTTACTCACAGAGTTCTGGGCTATGGTAAGCTAGAGCGTCTCCTCGGAAAGCCAACCCTACACAGTATACAGATTGAACACACACTAAGCTACACAGTGGGAAAGTAATAACTTAATCCCTAAATTGCCTCGGTGTGGTTCTACATCTATATCCTCATTAAGATGCCTTAAACTAGGCCTAAGAATGCCTAGGATGGGATGAGGATTCAAAGATACACTTAGAAAACATTTTTAGAATTTTTCAAAAAATAAGGGTCTCGCTCGAGCGTGGCTTTCTTCGCTCGAGCGAGCTTGTCAAAACAGTAAGGTCGCTCGAGCGTGGACTTCCTCGCTCGAGCGGGCTGCAAAAATGCAAAAAGTGCTGGATGTTGGAAAACTCCGCTCGACGCTCGCTCGAGCGTAAGACACAGTCCTCGCTCGAGCGTATGTTCTCTCGCTCGAGTGTGCGTCTGCATGCACCAAGATTCTGAAAGCTTGAAATTTACGCTCGAGCCACCATTCCTTCGCTCGAGCGGCGTTCAGAGTAAACAGTGTTCGCTCGAGCGTAGAAGCCAAATTTTGGAATTTCCAGATTTGCCTCCTAAGCTCAAACCAAGCATTCCTTAGCTCAAAACTTGACCTCTTGGGCCCAATTTCTAGAAAACACATCTAAACTCAAAATATTACATGATTCCAAGCTCAATTTATAAAATCAAAGCCCAAGGGTAGTTCAATTAAACTCATTTTCAAAACAATTTTTATAAACATGATGAATATGCAATATCCATGAATTCAAACCTCACAATGCAAGGATAAACACATGCATGCATGAATTCTAACTCAACTCAACATATGAAGCTATTTCATGCCTTTGATGAGTCAATTCTTCTTAAAACATGGTGAAATCATGGGCTTAAACATAAATATGAGCATGCATGTAACATTTGCCATGAAAACAACTTCAAACTTATCAATACAAGCATACATGCATGGAATGAGCTTCAACTCAACACTATTGAACCAATTCATGCCTTAGATCACTAAAGACCCATGAATCATGCAAAGAATAAACTCAATTGCACAATAAAGAAGGTCAATGATCTACCTTAGGTCTTCAATCACAAGACTAGAAGCTCAATTAGACAATTATCCTTCAATTTCTACAAGTCCCCAAGCCAAAGTGTGAAGAACTCAAGCTAATTCCTTTCCCTCTCTCTAGTTCGGCAATAACAAGGTAAAGAGCTGAAGAAATGTTTGTGTTGGAGTGAATTGAAGGCTCAGATGTGTTATAACAAAAAGGGTCCACTAACAATGGCATTAATGTAAATAAGGCAACTCTTTGATTTAGTTTATTTTAATCTAATTTAATCATATCAAATCGATTTTCAATTAAATATACCATTAATTTACATAAATTCCAATAATCATAAAACATTAATCCATTTCCGATTTGGCCGTCGATAAGGCCTTCAATTTGCAGTTTAAATTACAGAACGTGGACAGGTCGATTAACAATCGACAGATAGAAAATGCATTTAAACAGTTATAGTCAAACAATCAATCTCAGTTTAGCAGTAATCAGTGCTTAATCAGTAATCAGTGGTGAGGGTTATTACACCATCACCCCAACGGCTTGAGTTCTTGGCAGTGATTGTGTCCGTCACCCCAACGGCTTGAGTCCTTCGTAGTGATTGTGTCCTTCACCCCAATGGCTTGAGTCCTTGGCAGTGATTGTGTCCGTCACCCCAATGGCTTGATTCCTTGGCAAGGGGCTTTCGTTAATTTCTTTATATTATGACATTTTTGCCTTTACTAACCCCCCCATTTTTTTAGGAAGCATGGAAAAGACACTTGAATAACTTCGACGTGATGAGAGGGATGTATCGGATAAATCTGGTCCGAAAATAATTCGGCACAAACTTATCACTGCTTTATTGTCACCTACCGAGTTGGACCCCCACATCCCTTTACATACGGCTTCCGAAGACTTGGTCTATACAAGAATTCAAAACTACTATGAGATTCTCGAGAAAGGACAGTCCAAATCAATTGGTTCATTCCCTGTCTCAATCCTCCGTCCATTTTCTAAAGACCTTGACTGCTCTGAATTTAATACTCTTCTTAAGAGAATAAAACACGAAAAATTGAAGTGGGATAATTCTTTTAATGTTCATGGCATTTCTACCCATTTGCAATCCCCTATATGGATTTTTTGGTTGAATGACGTTCTTTCCACATTTGCCCCTATTTTGAAGAAGTGTGGGATTTATGCTGTAATCTATGTATCCCAATTTGCTTATGCAAGGAATGTCTCCCTGCTCAAAGATTCTTAGAGCGGTGGTCACTCGACACCAACACTTTCCACACAATTTATGGCGAACTTGGGATCACTTTATGGGATCTTCATCGCATTAGCGGGCTCTCCATTCGTGGTGAGTTTTATGAAGAGTTCACCCCTTCCAATGACATTTTATATTCGTCCCAGACATCCAAGGCGTGCTGTGGGCTTTTTAACATTTATGCCAGCTCTTTTCAATCCAAGAAGTTTAACCACTGGACTTTCAAATTCATTGACGAATCCCCAACTTCGATTAGTGGTTTTCAATGAAAAGATAGAATCCCTGATCATGTGTATCTTTCTAGTTTTTTGGCGAGCTGGCTTAACGGATTTGTCTTCTCTCATTCTTCCGGGAAAATTCGTCCGACTATATTTTATGTAGCCACCAAAATGGCCGGTAGAACCTTATTTAGCTTGGCCATCCCCGTCCTTGCATACCTCTATCATTCTCTTGGTAAAATGGCATTATCACCTTCACCTGGGAAGGAAAATATTCAGGGTCCTTTGCATTACCTTTTTGGATGGATTTCACTATATTTTGTTAAGACTTACTCTCATGGGGATCCTTAATCGATTTGTCCGATTCCTGATATTCATTTCATGCCATATCTTGGGTTTATTGGAAACTAATCGGCTGCCCAGTTTTTTACTAATAACTTTTCATTTATGGACTCTCTCCTAACTTATTGCACGGAGTGTCAGTTTAGGGCTCTTACCCATGAAGGTGAACCCTCAGGCATTCTGGTCGACTCTGAAAGGATATCACATTTCCACATTGGCTATCTTATATCTTTGAGGCAAGGGATTTTAACTTTTAAAATGGGATTTAATTTCATTTCTGAACCGTACTCCCCTAACCGATACGGTCGTCAATTTGGGTTTGCTCAAGCGTGCCCTACACCGCTTAATGTATCTTGTCGGTAGCCCTCTAAGTGGTCTAAATTTTATTACAACTGCCGCCATATGCTATGCTGCGGTACAAACGTCTCATTGGAATTACCAAGCTCCCAATCTACTTCTCACGTAACCATGACTTATGCCAATTGGTGGTTGGGAACTTCCTTTACCGTGCTCTAATACGTTACTCATACCTAGCCAAAATCTTCACGCGAGAGAAAACTAGATATGTCAATTAAAGACCGAAAGACGAAGAATCCTTCTTACTCTAGAGCTAGGTCATCATCTTCACCTATTGCTCTGGAACCATCATCACCTCAGAAAATGGATAATAGTCGACCACTTATTGCTCCTTCCCGATCTAGTTACTCGGTTTCAGATCTCCTTCATCTTTTTGAGGATATGTGTAATTCTCAATTTAAAATGAGATTTAGCTTTGAGCAAGTAGATTCTGGCCCTCAATTTTCTAGTCTAGCAAAGCTTTTTCCAGAGACTATGTCTATTAGTGATTGTACAAGAACTTCCCAACCAACAGTACCGACCAAAACCCCAATGGACCAATTTCGCACATACCTGTACTCTTTTCTTGAAGATAAAGATGATAACATAATTCAAGAACTCTTTGAGAGAGATGGGTATGAATTAACTGCCTTGGGTCGCATTCGCATTAAGAGCGTTGAAATTCCTTCTCCCACCAAATCTTTTGATCATTCTCTGAGTAGTGAGAGTGAAGATGAGTTTTATTACTACACCCCTCTTTTAGATGGCACACCGACTAAGATGAGTAAATTGTCCCCAGCAAATGTAGCTTTTTATTCTCTTTCTTCGAACAAGCCATCTAAGCTATTAGAGAAAGGTATAATTTTATTTTTATTTTTTTTTGAATACCTTTAATTTTCTTAGGCACTGCGCCTCGGACTTCCCCAGCTGCCTCGCATATGCCATTGGCTACCTTTAAGGGAATTCTTAATCATTCATTGTACCTCATTTTATTTCATCATGTATACATACTCAAGGAACTCTTTTCTCTTTAGATCATGCCACATTGCAAAATCCGTGGTCCACTTGTGGGAATCACAACTTGTCTCCTCCCCCACCTAAGTCTCTTCAAGCCGTACACCAAGGTATACTTCATTCATATATATATATATATATATATTGTTTTTACTTTCCATGTTTTCATTAAGTACCTCCTTCTATTTTCACAGAAATTACTTCTGATACATTGGAAGAGACAGACGAAATTGCTTCTGATACCTTGGAAGAGGCCCAAATTCTTGCAGACTTACTTGAAGCAAATGGGGTTAACAAATTATTTGACAAACTTGAAGCACCCTTTGCTCCATCTAGCCTTCTTTTGGGAACTTCCTCTAATGAAGCAGCCATCCATATTCAGAAAGGTCTTACTATTTCTCTCCAATCAATGACAGATATTAATGGCATGATTGTTGTAGCAAACAACGTTTTCATGATTTTGAAGAGTTTGGGTGTAGACTTCATCTCCTTTTACGAGAATGTGAAGATATTCCTTGGGTGCTTTGCTTTGAAAACCCAACTTGTAGATTCTTCAAACTTGTCTACTACAGAATTTGAGGCCCAATACTATGAGAAAAAGTTCCATTTTGACAAAGTTTTTGGCGAACATGAACAGTTGTTTGCTTCAATTATCAAGTCAGATGAGCACATTGTGGGTCTTAATCAAAGGATTATTCAAACCAAAGAGTTACTCAAACAACTTGAAGAGGAATTGTTATCCACCCAAGCGGAATATGCATCCTTTATGTGTGATTTTGCACAAGCTTCCGAGAGTGTTTCTAAATCAGAAGAAGACGTGCAAACTACTATGAATGTTTTGAGCCAACACAAGAAGAAGAATGGACATCATAGTGTTGTGGAACGTGCTTTTGAAAGGGTTAAGGCTTCTCTTAATGAATGAATGCACTTTTATTTTATTATTCATCCGAACATAATGTATTTATGAAATTTCACTCAGTGATAGATTTATTTGTTATATGAAATTTCTCAATACAATACATTAATTTGTCTTATTTTAGCCGTTCACAGTTTATACTCTTGCGGGCCAGGAGTATCCAATGTTTTATCACCTTAAATTTCGATGAGGTATTTTAGCAATTTGACCACATACAATACCGTTGGTGGTATTCGACTTTTGTTTGGCCGTACACAGTTTAGACTCTTGTGGGCCAGGAGTATCCAATGTTTTACCACCTTAGATTTTGGTGGATATTTTAGCAATTTAACCACATATAATACCGTTGGTGGTATTCGACTTTTGTTTGGCCGTACACAGTTTATACTCTTGTAGGCCAAGAGTATCCAATGTTTTACCACCTTAGATTTCGGTGGAATATTTTAGCAGTTTAACCACATACAATACCGTTGGTGGTTTTTTTTTTTGCCCTAACTTTTGCCTAGGCCACCCTTTCGGGTTTTCAACCTAGCAGGCTTTCTTAAGGGTAATATCTCTTCAAGAACCTTGCATTGGTTGGGGGAATGATTCTGTCACCATCCATCGTTATCAACAAATAGGCCCCATTAGAATAAACTTTCTCAATCACATAAGGTCCTTCCCATTTGGGCTCAAGCTTTCCTTTGGTTCTTCGTGAGATTATTATGGGTATTCAAACCATTAGTACCAAGTCTCCTTTTTTAAAGGAGCGAAGCCTCACCCGTTTATTGAACGCATTTGCCATCCTTTGTTGATAGATCTCCAAATTCTGTTGAGCATACAACCTTCTTTCATCTAGGGTTTTGAGCTCAGCCAACCTTACTCTTGCACTTTTATCTTCTGTTAAGGACTCTTGTATTGCCACTCGCAATGATGGTATTTGAACCTCAAGCGGTAACACTGCTTCTCCTAAAAAAACCCAACGAATAAGGGGTTGCTTGTCTAGGAGTTCTGTGCGAAGTTCAATAAGCCCACAAAGCTTCTTGTAACTTTTCATGCCAAGCTCTTTTGTTCTTATCCACCATGTTCTTGAGAATTTTGCACAATTTCTTGTTGAAAGCTTCTACTAAACCATTGGCAGGTGCAAGATATCTTGATGAATGGTTGTTTTTGATTTTGTACTTGGCAATAACTTGTTCAAAGCATCACTCCTAAATGGCTGTCCATTATCCATGATGATACTTTATAGAATCCCGAACCTGTAAATGATATGGGTTCAGATGAACTCAGAGACAACTATGCTTTTTATATCCTTTAAAGCCACGGCCTTTGCCCCTTTTGAGAAATAGTCAGTTGTAGCTAGGATGTATCAATATCCTACTAAAGATAGAGGTACAAAAGGACCAATAATGTCCATACCCCATGTTGCAAATGGCCAAGAACAAGTTGTTAAACGTAAAGGCTCTGGGGGTTAGTGGAGAAAGTTCCCATGGAATTGGCAGATTTGGCATCTTCGAGCATAATCTATGCAATCTGCAATCATAGTCGGCCAATAGTATCCCAGCCGTTTTAGCTGCATATGTAATTTAGGACCACTTTGGTGTGCCCCACATACACCTGCGTGTATCTCTGCCATTACCTCTTGAATACGCTCATTGGTTATACACCGCATGTATATTCCATTCAAAGACCTTTTGTATAACCCATCTTTCCACAGAACGAATTTGGTAGCCCTACGTCTCACTTCAATTTTTTTACTTTATCTTCAGGTAGCCTACCATGTTCAAGCTAAGCTACGAATGGTTCCCGCCAATCCTCATCGCTTTCTTCTTTCGTGGTAACGACCAAGATTAGCACCAATTCAGAAACCTCTTTTAAAGGTTGTAACACCCTTCTTTCGCCTACTATGATAGTAATTGTTTTGCTATCTGGTAGGGTGAGTGATGCAGCCAAACTTGCTAGTGAATCTGCTCGATTATTTGTTCTTCTCTTCACGTGGAAAATATGTGTTTTCCTGAATTGTGAAATCAATTCATCAGCCTTTTCATAATAAGGGATGAGACTTGTTTTCTTAACAATGTACTCTCTACGGAGTTGCTTCACCACCAGTTCTGAATCTCCATAAATTGAGAGTTCTTCAATAGGAATTTGTAATGCCAATTCTAATCCAGCCATTACAGCTTTATATTCTACCTCACTATTGGAGCATCCTTCACTTATGGCGAAAAAATGGGTGATTATAGCATTGTCTGGAGTCACAAACACAATTCCAATTCCAGCTTTATTGCTTTTAGGATTTTCTTGCTTCTTGCCATCGGGACTCCTTGAAGCTCTATTGAAATACATCTCTCATCCTTTCTAGATTTCTATTTGCATAACCTCTTCATCTGGTAAATCAGTTACTAGAGGTGAGTCATCAGGTATAGAATGTGCTGCCAAAAAATCTGCTAGAGCCTATCCCTTTACAGCTCTTTGGGGAACATATTCAATTGCAAATTGTTGGAGAATTACAGCCCACTTTGCAATTTTCCCTGAAAGTATGGGCCATGAAAGTATATATTTCAAGGGGTCTGCTTTTGATATCAACTTGACTTCGTGTACCAAGACATAGTGCTTTAGTTTTTGCAAGGCGAACACCAAGGCAAAACATGTCTTTTCGATAGAAGAGTAATTGACTTCTGCTCCAACCAGAGTACGACTCAAGTGATACAAGGCATTTTCTTTTCCATGCTCATTGTGTTGTGCCAACAGTGCCCCTAACGAACCATCCAAGGCTATTATGTACAACAAGAGGGGTTTCCCTATTATTGGGCTCATGAGTACTGGAGGCTTCAAAAGATACTCCTTAATACTATTAAAAGCATTTTGGCACTGCTGATCCCATTCAAATGGAACACCCTTTTTCATCAATCTTTAGAATGGCAAACATCGACCAGCCAAGTCAGAAATAAATCTTCTAATATAGGCCAATCTCCCTTGTAGCCCCTTAAATTCCCTTAAATTTTGTGGAGGAGGCATTTCAGTAATGGCTTTGATCTTGGTAAGGTCAATTTCAATCCCTTTGTTTCGAACCCAAAACCCTAGAAATTTTCCTGAGGAAACTCCAAATACACATTTTAGTGCGTTCATCTTGAGTTTGTACCTCCTCAAACATTCGAAGATTCTTTTTAAATCTTCCACATGGTTTTCTTTTTCCTTTTCCTTTGTCTTGACGACAAGATCATCAACATAGCATTCGATGGGGTCATGGAGCATATCACCAAAAATTACAGTCATCGCCCTTTGATATGTGGCCCTAGCATTTTTCAGGCCAAAGGCCATTACCTTATAGCAAAAGACTCCTCTTGGAGTCCTGAATGTAGTCATTTCCTCATCTTCTGGTGCCATTCGAATTTGATTGTATCCTAAGTATCCATCCATAAAAGACAAGGTTTCATACCCAGTAGTTGCATCTACAAGAAGTTTTATGATAGGTAAAGGAAAGTCATCTTTAGGACAAGCCTCATTGAGATCACGAAAATCAATGCAAACCCTGATTTGACCATTTTTTTTTCTTGACCGACACTATGTTTGCTAGCCAGGTTGGATATTTGACTTCCCTGATGAATCCTACATTGATAAGCTTATCGACTTCAGCTTTAATTTGGGCTATAAGCTTTGGTCGAGTTCGCCTTTGAGGCTATTTAATTGGGCATTTTTCAGGGTGAATTGCATGCTTATGGTTTGCAATCTCTAGATTAAGACCAAGCATCTCACTGTAGTTCCATGCGAATATGTCGTGATACTCCCTTAAGAAGGAAATATATTACTGAGCTTCTTCTTCCTTTAAATTTGCACTAATGAAGGTTGGTTTGTTTCCTCCTTCATTACTTAGATTTACCTCGCGAAGGTCATCCATAGTGGCTTGGCCTCCTGCTTCAAATTCTGTTGGTGCGGTTGAGCTTCATCTTGGTCAACATTTTCCAACACATCTTGAGTCATAGTCATGTTTACTGGAAATTTTTCCTCATCCCCCCAATAGCCTAACCCTTCTGTCCTAGCGGTGATAATACCGCCTTGCTGGATAGCCTGCCTCTACGAAGGTGTTAATGCAAAGTCAAATGGTGTCATTGTTCCTGGTATTTTTTCAAAATCTAAACCAACTTTTACCAACATCTATGTAATTTCTACACTGAAGATAGGCTTCTCAAAACTCGAGATGTTTTTTTCTGGCACTTGTTAAACTTTCACTTTCTGTTCAACATCTCTAAGTGAGTGGAATATTATGGGTTTCGACCCTTTTCCTTTAGAAGGGACGACAATCTTATTATATTTCTCTACATAGGTGCATTCTGTCCTCCTTAATGGCAACATGAATTCACCGTTAAGATCCAAAATTGGATTTATTGGGGCTAGAGCCTTTGCCCCCTGTTTCCTTTCGGACTTTGGCACATATCAAAAAGTTCTTTTTATTGAAAGTGGAGTAGACTCTAGAGCGTCTTTGTCATTCGAAGTATCTTCAGACTTCTTCACATCTTTTCCCTTTCTTTGTGAAGTCTTTGTATAGAAGCGAGCATCATCATAATAGGCCTCTACTTCTCCAAATGGATCATTGTCAGCCACAATTGTCCCCTCTTTTTTGGGTGAAGGCAACGGGTACTTGATACATTAGTGATAAGTTGATAGCATTGCATGATGATTATGCATCCATGGTCTCCCAAGCAAAGCATTGTAAGAGGTGTCTACATCAATGACCAAGAACTCAATGCTTTCTTCAATATCCCCAAACTTGGTTCATAATTCAATCTTCCCCATTGGGCATTGTTCATTCTGATTAAATCCTTGAATGACCAAACGACTTGGGCGAAGTTGTGAAATTCGAACCCCTAATAAGTTTAAGGCCCTCCGAGGCAGGAGGTTTACTATAGATCCTTTATCAACCAGAATTTGAGAAATTTTCACATCATGGATAAGCCCAGTGATAAACAAAGGCCGATTATGGTCTATCATTTCAGCACACATGTCTTTGTCACTAGGGCTGCAAATGAACCAAGCTGTTCGTGAACAGGCTCGGCTCGGCTCATTAAGGGCTCGGCTCGGCTCAGCTCGTTTAGTAAACGACTCGTTTAGTAAACGAGCTGAGCTCGAGCTCGAATATTAGGCTCGTTTAGTAAACGAGCCGAGCTCGAGCTCGCATATGTTCGTCTCGTTAGGCTCGGCTTGTTTATCTTTATTTAAATTATATAATAAATATATTATTTATATATTAAATAATATATAAATACATTTTTATATATTAAATAATATAAATAATATTTTATATTTAAATAATATAAATAATATTAAAAAAAATTATCGAGCAGAGCCTAGCCGAGCTCGAGTTTCATTAAAATTAACGAGCCGAGCCGAGCTTGAGCCCAGTTCCTTATCGAGCCGAGCTCGAGCTTAATAAACGAGCTCGATAAGTAAACGAGCCGAGCTCGAGCTCAGCAAAGCTCAGCTCGGCTCGGTTCGTTTGCAGCCCTATTTGTCACCAAAGGTTACCATAGCCATGCATATAGTTATCTTCTCTTGATTTTTACCCTCGATTTCTTTGTGGAAATCCTCTGGCTTGGACAGGGCATTATATTAAAGACTTTTGAAGCTCTGGAGACATTTTCAGGGCATCGTATATACTCAACAATGCTGGAATTTTCTTTAGATGAGCTAGTACATCATATTTCACTTGCTCTTCCTCCAGCATAACCTGTGGAACTTCTGACATTTGACGGTCCTGAGGATTTTGTAATTTCCACCGGTAAGTCAAGTAAGTCTGGCATACTTCAGCAACTGCCTTTTCGTTGACCTCAACTTCTTTTGTTCCCTCACTTATTTGGACCATGTTAACTAGTCCAGCTACAAGGTGATCATCATCATCAGTCACTTCTCCATCTTCCTGGAGCTGCATTCTTCTCCCATTTCTTAGGTACCGGGAGTCACGCCTATAAAAGCATTAGGATCCTACAAAACCGTTCTTCATGGCCTCCCAACTAGGCACCACCACCCCTTCGATGGAGCAATACTAGTCAAAGGCAATCCCCTCCAAAGAAATGGGGAATTGTTTTAGGCAAAGTGCTTGATTTTGAGTTGTTTTCCCACACTGTTTCAAAAAACGTCTAATATGTTTTTGAGGATCTCCATACCCCTCATATAGGACAAAATTCAAAAGTTTGTATCCTTTAGGAAATGGTGTTTGCTCTATCCATAAAGAGAACAAATCCCTCGGGCGATAAGTGCCCATCTCTCAAAAATCAAGGGCAGTTTCAATCTTCTCCTCAATTGTGCCTTCTGTGAAATCATATGTTTGAGAAGATGTACCTTCGTCATCCAAATGTTCTGACATCTCAATTTCTATTGGCCATGGTTTATAAAATGTCCTATAGAATCGATCAGCCATGGTGTCCCAATTTGAGATTAAATTAGGTAGCAAGCTGAAGTACCAATCTGCTGCCCATCCTTCCAAAGAAAGAACGAATTGTCGTAGAAGTAATGCCTGGCTTTTTACTGTGTTTCCACATTGTGCAGGGAAATAAACCAAATGGCGCCTTGGATAACCTGTCCCATTATATAAAGAAAAACGAGGTGCTACATATCCTCGTGGGAACTGAACCCATTCGACCCCAATTAGGGAAAGAGTGTCCAGAAATTTGATTTCTTTCAATAATCAAAACCCTCATCTTTCAAAGAGACTATTACTTTCACCTGATGTTCCCCTTCTCTTCTAGCTTCAATTTTTGCTTTCTCATCATCACCTGGATTGCGAATGATATGTATTTCTCGCTCTTCAAAATTTACATCCACAGTGATGACATTACAAGGAAGGTCAAAGTGGTCACTTGATACACTTTCTCCATCATATGTCCTAGCTGGGGATGTGTACGGTGAACCATCAGGAGAAAAGTCAAGTTCCCAATCTTCATTAGGATCCTCAACTTGATATGACTTTGCTTGTTTACTTGAATACTTCCATACTTCATCATCCGACTTACACCTGCCATTCACCTTATCATCCTTGAAGTGTAGTCATTTTTTCGCCTTTTTCACAAGCTCAGAGTCAGACCTACACCCAATGTCTCCTTGTTCTGTTCCCCTTACATATTTTGGAATGCTTTGATAGTACATTGGTGGCACTGGCGAATATTCTAGAGAAAAGGCTTCTGGTGTGTACTCCGGAGAAGTTGGTATATACTTTGGTGAGGCTGGTGTGTATTCTGGAGAAGTTGGTGTATACATTGGTGAGTCAGGTATGTAGATAATAGATGTATTGCAATCTCCTTTCCTAACTTTTTAACCAACTTCACCCTCATCTTCCTCGTCATCTCTCAAAACAATGATAGTTAGGCAAGGGGCCAAAGTAAATTTTTCCTCCCTCCTTTTATCAAAGTATGTTTGTAACTCCACAGATTGAAATTTTGAAGGCAGAAATTCCTCCAATGTGATTGGGACAAGGGGACATTGCTCTAACTGCTTATCAAGTACCAATTTCGCCTCTTTTTCCTTCTTTAGGTTCTTCTTTCCTTTTCTTTTACTTACTTTGGCTTTTTTCTGTTTCCTGGAAACTTTTGGTTTTTGCTTTTTGGAAACTTTTCGCCCTTGTGTTGTTGAAGCAAGCACATTTCTAACTTTCACTGTGGCATTTTGTTTTTTCTTCATGCTTTTTGATTGATAAACAACCCATTCACCTTCATTATCATTATCGATAGTGATTGGGTTAGCAAATGCTTTCTCTTGAGGAGGGAGCTTGTTAATCTTAGAGTCCAAAAGTTCCTGAATTTTATCTTTCAGAACAAAGCACTCTTTTGTTGAATGGCTAATCAAACGATGATAGGGGCAATACTTTGGATCGTTGGTCTTTCCTACCTCATGTGGTCTTTTCACCTCAAGGAGAGCAATCAACTTTTGTTTCAACAGATCTTCAAGTAGGTCTTCGACCAGATCATCTGTGAAAGAATATTTTTTCTCCAACCTCTCTTTCATAGTCATCTTTTTAAATTCCTTGGCCTTTTTAGCCCCTACTACAATGGGACCCTTCTTTCTGGTTTCAATTGTAGCTGCAGTCGAAGACTCAACCCTTTCAACGGCCCTAGGCCTCCTTCATTTAGCTAGATGCAACTCTATATCACAAGCTTTAGTGCATAGATCGTTGAATCCTTCAAAAAGTTTGAGCCATAAGAACCATAGAGAGTTCATGTTGGAAGTTGTTAAGGCACATGCGAATTAACTCTAATTGCGTAAACTTTTGAGGATAGGCAAATGTCAAAGCTCGCCATCTTGCAATGAAATCTGTAATAGACTCATTGTCACGTTGCTTGGTCTCAATCAATTCTGGTACTCCAACTCGCCTTTGTGTGTTACAGAACTGTTTAAGAAACTCCTTCACTATGGAATCCCAATTTAGGATTGATCCCTCAGAAGGTTAGCATACCAAGTAAATGCAGAACTTTCAAGTGATTGAACAAATAGCTGCAGGCACAAAGCCTCATTCTAGGCTATTGGCCCGCATCTTGAAAGAAAATGAGCCACATATTGTCTTGGATCTCCTGTTCCATCAAACATTTTGAAATCTGGTTAGAAAAAACCAAAAGGAAATAGAACAGCATCGACTCATGCTGGGTAAGGTTTTGTAATTATTCGAAAGTTCTCATCATCTTTTTCCTTGACTTTCTTTACTTGTCTCCTCACCATATCATCAATCATGGCCATGAGCATTGGATTCATACCACCATTGGTTAGATCAGAGTAACAAGAACCATTGCCCCCTGGGGCTAGTGTGCTTTGTATGCCTACGGATGTCCCTATAACAGGTTGTGCCATTTGTTTGGGTGCACTTCCTGTTCCTGTCATTTGGGCCTGCAACTGTTGCATTTGCTCCAACATATCAACCATTTCTCGTTCTCTTCTCTCAAGTTGTTCTTGTAGGGCCACCATTTTTTCCTTGAGACCTTGGTCTTGTTGGAGCTGTGAATTTTCACCTTCTTTCTCAACCTTAGTCATCATAACTACGACTTTGTTGATATCTCTCAATTCATTGTTTCCAATATGCGTTGAAACAAACGAGATAGAATCCTCTTGTTCGTACAAAAGATTATCAACCCTGTAACAACCCCGGTCCGTAATCAGCTACTAATTCGTAATTAAGAATGCTAACTAAGTATTTAGATTGGAATTATGTGTTATTGTTAATGTGCTTTGTAGTAATTTGTGCATATCTATCTGATTTAAAAATTATTTGTCATGATTCCTACTTTGAATCTGAAGTTGTTAGCCTAAATGCTTTTAGAAACCGAATTGAGCATATGGGTTGACTAATTAGAATTTTTAGAACCATCTGAAAAGTTTTGTTAAAAACTGATTCAGTTTAGTAAAATTGCCTGTGATTAAATTAAGCCTTAATTGGAACTATTTTTGAATAATTGAATTTTGTGCTAACCTTGACTAATTAAGGTTACTTGTGTTTGATTTAAATGATGCATGATTGGTACCTAATCTAATCCTATTAATGATCCAAGATGGGATTAAGTGTTGATGTGCTAAGGCATTTGGTGATATTGAATGTAGAGGATTAAAACTCTTGTAAGTGTGCTGGATTAATGCATGTGTGTGCACGTGCTGTGTATTCAAATGTGAGGTGTGTGTTGTGTATATTCTGATGAGAGTTGAGGGAGTATTGTACCATTCCCTTACTCATGTGGTCCTTGTGTAGAGAGGGAGAGAGAGAGAGAGAGAGCTTAAGTTAGAAGAAGAAGAAGGGAACTAGGAAGACCATCTCTTGTTGTTTGAAATCAAGAATCTAGGTAAGAGTCTTGAGCCTATTTTCTGTGGTTAGCCTTCTCTACATCATGATTTCAACATGTCTTTGAGCTAATTTCATGATATTTGTAAGGAAATGGGTCTTAGAACATGTAGATGGCTTACATATACATTCATGGTAGACCATCTTTGATTTTATCATGTTGAGTTTGAGTTTTAAAGTCCTTGCATGCATGTGAGCTTTAATCATGTCCATGGTTTCAGAATTCATGAAGTTATTGATCACTATTTGCATGTTATGAAAAACCATGAAAGAGTTGAAAATGTGTTGCATGAAGAAGTTTTGACTCAAATCTTTCAAGAATTGATGAGTTTTTGAATAAAAGATGTTTTAAGGGTCTTGTATTGAAGTTTTCTAAAGCTATTTTTGTGTGTTTGATCAACTCATGCAAGATCCCAAGGTTTGAAGGTGGTTTGGAAGCCATTTTTGTTAAGCTTATTGCCCAAAAATTTACAGTTGCCTTGAGCGAAGAAGTGGTGGCGCGAGCCAACATTTCGAGCTCTCAGAATTTTGAACTCTGCAAAAGCTGGCTCGAGTGAAGAAGTCCTGGCTCAAGCAAGCTCTGTTTTTGCCTTCTGCTGGCTCTAGCCACCAATTTATTTTCAGTATGTTTTCAAAAGATGTTTTAAGTACATATCTTCACTCCCATCTCTTTATGGGCATTCTTAGGCATGATTTATGAGCCGTTAAAGATTAATAAGCTAAGAAATAGCATAAGTAAGTGAATTAGAAAATATGTGTTGCATCCAAGTATATGAGCAATATGAACAAGTTATGTAGCATGGAATGAATGGGCAATTAAAGTGAGAAAGCTAGCCGTGTTGGCCACTTGAATGTGTAATGATAAGATATGCTTGTGTTATGTATTTTGTGGTTGTAAGTCAAGACTCGAAGGTTGATTGACCATTGCAGGAAACCACTGTGAGTAACGTTATTGTAAAGATACGTTCATATGAATTACGTTCCAAATGAAATATGATAAGTTCTGATTTCTAAAATGATATCTATTTTCGTGAATGAACATTCCATGTTTGAAATCTATTATGGCATCCATAGATAATCCCAAGTCATGGGGGACGGCATGAAAATGCGGGTCCATGACATACATGTGATTACGAGATCTCGTTAGCCACTTCATTGTGGTGATATGTGTTTAATCGGTATCCGGAACTGATTACTCTAGTCGGAAGACATTCTGTGATGTGTTCTATGGGATGTACCATTATTATGTTCTGATATGAGAATGATTATGCTCTGGTCTTTTTTCTGCTTATGATATATTCGGATTTCGTTCACTAACCCCTTTACCTTAATGTTATTCACTAGGCTTTAGCTCACTATGTGTGTATATATATGTAGGTGGGCATTCTGGAGTTCGAGCCTGAAGGCTTTTGTTCGGATCTGTGTTCTGTTGTCAGCCAACCATTGTGCCTCACGTGGTGATTCCCGAAGAGTCCTGTGTTTAAGTTCCGTTGTTTCTGTACATATAAGACTTGGTAGTTTTGTTGGCTGTACTTAAGATACTTTAATGTGTGTGGGTATAATGCATGAATGACTATTGCATACTTATATAAAGTTTTAAATATTCTGTTCATATAAGTCAGCACAGCTCATTGGAAAACTATATTTATGTATTTGCTTCTGCTAGCCCTTTAATCTTGTTAATCTGTTCAAAGGCCTTCGGTAGTCCAAGGATTACTGGCCGGTTACGATGCTAAACCTATAGGGGCGGGTTTGGGTCATGACAAACCCCCACAACATTACTCATATTTGAAGCATCTTACTGTAATGCTTTGTTTTGAGCCTCACGGGTTATGGACCTTGTTACAAGCCCTTTTCTTATTCCCTCCACAGATAGTTCAAAATATTTCCCAAGGGTTGCTTACCCTCCTCCACCTTTGACTTTCCAATAAAGATAGGACTTTCAATTTGTTTTTGGCGTTCATCTTTCGAGAGAGCCCTTTCAATAGCTCCTATAACATTTGTTGTCACTGTTCTTAGTTCCAGTTTCTTTAAGGCCTTATTTCTTCTTCACCTTTGTCTTTTCGAAACGGGACCATTTGATGATATATAAAGTCGAGCCCCTAGGGGCACAGAAAGAACTGTTTGTGTTTTTGAAAATTTCTCATTAATTTTTAAAACAGTCCCTACATTTTTAGAGCGGACCAATTGATGTTGATTCAAATCCCGTCAGGCCAATGGGTGTTCCTTATTTGAACCTTGTCAGGCCAACGGGTGTTCCTTATTCTAACCCTGTCGGGCCACGGGTGTTCCTTATCCGAACCCTGTCGAGCCAACAAGTGTTCCTTTGGCTCCTGAGAGGTGATTGAGATTTGGTTTGACCGATTTTGTGCTCTGAACAAAACTATTGGTTCGTAGGCCACAACTATTTTTTTACCAACAGGGGCCTTTTTTCGATCAACAGGAGTTTGGGTCATTACCCTCCTCCCAATGGCCCTAATGATGGCCATGTTTTCAACGGAGGCCCTCTTTTGGACAGACTCTGCCATTTTAATGGAGTCTTCTGCCCTTTTGAGTAGTTGGGCCACAACATTTTTTGTTGCCCCCATTAAAGCTGTAACAAAGGCTGTAGAGTCAAACTGATTAGCCTCCTTTGCCTGAATTAGAAAGTTCTTTGTTCGGGCTGTGGCCCTCATGATTGCATACTGCTTCGACGCTTTCACATAATCTTTAGTAATCTTTCTCAAACTTTTAGCTTTCTGGAGAAGTGTGACTTTCTTCGTCACACCAGTTACCTTCGGGACAGCCAAGAGCTTTCGCTCCGGAGCCCCTTGAGTGATAGGGGAAAAAAGTGCATCTTTCCAGGATTTCGCTGGTTCTACCTTTGGGATAGCCAAGAGCATTCGTTCCGAAGCCCCTCGGGTGATGGGTGCTATCTCCACCCTTGGTGATTTCAGAACCACTGGAGTGTAGGTTTATCTCTTAACAGTTGCTTCAGCATTCCTATAACAAAAGAATACGTCAGTAAGTTTCAACTATATATATATATATTTTGTTCTTCAAAAGATGAGAGGAGAAATAAGGTCCCACTAGGCATACCAGAATTTGTAGACACAAATTTTAAAACATGAAGTGTTTCAACACATTTCAAAATTTTATATTACAAATGTCCACTATTTAGTTTTTGGACTAAACAGTGTTGATTATTTGAATAGCAGGTTCCTATTTCTGATCTGTATTTCAGATCGTTAATTACACATTTTATAATGAAACCTCCGATTAATGAAGAACAAAATAAACAATGAAAAACAATCTAAGAAAAATAAATAAATATTTTATTGAAATTGTTTCGGGTTTTGAACCCTTAAATACAAAGTACAATTCTTGGGTTTGGAACCCTTTACCTATTCATTGCCATTCTGCGTTTGTAGCGTAGGCTCTTGAGTTCTCTGGGCTTCTTTTCTTCTAGCTCTTGATTTCTTTCTCTCTCTCTCTCTCTCTAATATTCTCACTTTTGATTTTTTTTTTTATCCCCGATCTTGTGTGATGGTCCTTTTATTTATAGAGGGCCATCCAGGTGATAAGAATACCTCATCCTCAATTTGAATTTCCAACTGAACGATAGCACCATTTGAATTTTGAATAATAGCGCTATCTGATTAATCGTATATCTGATTAACCGAATTGATCTTTGGGATTTCATCCTATGTGGTATCCTTGTTGTAAGCTCTATAGGTGTCATCTTTCGTAGGCTCCACGTGTCACTTGAGCATCTTGAATAACGTCGTTCAGATACAACGTTGTTTTATTTATGCACTTCAACGGATCATATTGATCTTTTTAGGAAGTGATTACCTACAACTTTCCTATCATAGGCTCTATACGTGTCATAAATTTAGTTGAAATTTATGTGCCAACAACCCTACATTGGGAACAAGTCCAAAACAAATTTTTTTGAAGCACACATAATACAAAAATCCTGAAAGTTATAGATAACTATGAGCTCTCTCTTCGTTTCTAAAACTCTTTCTTCATTTGCTTTAAGGGGAGAGGAGAATGATAAATTGATCCCCAGGCTTGTCTTGAGTTAGAAAAAGAAAGGGTCTTTCAAACTAGGGGTCAAACTTTTTGAGTTCAAAAAGACAGTAATCTGATTTCTTCCGATGAAATCAGACGAGGGGCGAGGGAACAAAAAGTGGGATGTGGGTTCCTTTCGTTTACTTTCAATGCGGTAAAGGCAGTGCAAAATGTATAGAGAGAGAGAGAGAGAAGAGATAATGCTTGAGAGTTTTAGGGTTTCTAAGGTTACAAGGCTAGGTTTGACGATTGTCCTCGTCCTAAAATTTGAAATCCTAAAAACTACGAGCCATGTCACACCCCCAACATGAATTTGTTAACAATTACTAATCTGATTAAACCTTAGTCAATGATTTGTAATACAATTAACAAGTGATAGCAACAAACTGTCTGTCATACCAAACTAGGCATTCAAAATTTGAAAAGTTCATCATGGTTTTACACATTAAATCATGATTAGTCATATACTACAGAACCACACTGAGATGCATTTACAAGAATACATCAACAAGAAAGCAGATCTTGACATACGAGCTAGATGAAACTATTAAGTGCATACCTCGATATGATAAAGAAATCAAATATACCACAAATAGGTTATTCATATGAGCCATAGAGTCTAGAGATGGGTGAACAGAACCATTGGCAAGCACAAGCATGTCTACATACCGACAAGATTCCTACTGCTTCAACTTCTTCAAGCATCATTGGTTGACTTCACTTGATTGGGCAAGGGCGATCAATCTTCTAGAACATTAGCACATTCAATGTATTATTTTGCTTTACTATTTTCAAATCAATCCCTCACTGCTTTCGAGCTCTAGTTGAACCAAGACAAGTTGGAAGAAGGTGACAAATATTCATATGAGCCAAAGAGAAAATGAGGAAATGATTAATTTCTAGGAGGTGAAGCAACAGTGATTGAATCAACAAAATCAACTTCCTTATTTCTGCTGAAATTTGAATATTGAATCAAACTACACATAACTGTATCTTATCAACATGGGCTCGCAAAAAAAAACTTTTGCATCCAATAACAAGCACTATATGAGAACATATTCAACACCTAAACTGGCACCAAAATCCAGACACCGCCAAACATATGCAAACACAAAGAAATACATATAGAAACAATAGCAGATAATGTTGCTCTTACATATCTGACTACTTCAAGACCCCTGTTTACAACTATCTCATGAACAACATTAAGACTACTTCTCATGCCATCACACAGTTTCTCCAGCAAAAACTCCAGGAAAGATCTAACCATTTCGAATGTCACCCTTCCAGTCAAATCAAGAACAAGCCTCCTATTGCTCGGTACTGCCAAAGTAGAAGACATCTTATTCACCCAACCACAGTCTTCATTTTCATAAAACGATTTTCTTGATTTTGGATCCGTTGATGGTGGTTCTTTCCCAAGAAACTCCTTATAAAAGTAGTCCGACTCTCAAAATCATCAATAGCTGAATATGAATAACTTGAATTCGAATTAGCACCTGTCAAGACTTGGTTAGATGTTTTGATAAGAGTTTCTACTGCACTATTACAAATTGATCCCAACATATCTTTCATTTTCCTTTCGTGCTTAGGATTAGTCAACCTTGAAAACAATTCATAAATGCGGATTGACGTTCATCATCTTGTTTAGATCAACAGAATCGATGTGCTCACAAACTGTTGGATACAATCCCGATGAGCACTCTAAACTTTTCATCACATGTGACATTTACCCACTTCAGAGTAATTCAATTCTGAATCATTATGGTTAAGACTCGTTGAATTCTTCATGTTTGATCCCCAACTAGGCTGTGCATCACAATAGAACGCCACGACCATGTTTCTAGCAAAGATCCCAACAACAGCAGAAGCAAAACCAAAACCAGTTGTCAAAAATATCTTATCCAAAACCTGGTCCAGAAAGCTTGAATTGGCACTCATTCCATCATCCTTCCTTGATTCTGATCCATACCCTCTCAAAATTACAACAATTAAAGCACTTGTAACTTTAACAATAGACTCTAAAAACTCCTCTGACCGGGTAATCTTAGAAATTTGCCTCAAACTATGGGGGATTTTGTCTGAATCCGATTACACAAACTCTTGTAGATCTTTTGAGACAACCCCAACTGCCTCAGCTGAATCAGACACAGCTTCTGCAATTAAAATTAGGGCTTCCAAGAGCTTCAACCACTTTTTTCTCTTTTTAACCACAAAAGGCGAGTGATAAACCTTACAAACCCCATAACTTGTAAAACGCAAAGCTGCCAATAGAAGAACCCACTTCCTCCTTTTATGGGTATAATCAAAACCCTTCTTTACCAGTTGTAAATCTATATAATACAAAAGATTGAATTGTGGGTTTGGATCGCAATCAGAAGTTAAAGGGTTTCCGAATCAAAAAAGGTAATTGAACAAGTAAGTGGTTCCAGCTAGGGTTTTAAATTCGTACAATACAAGACTGAATTGTGGGATTGGATTGTAATCAGAAAGGGTAATTGGTCAAGTGAATGGTTCTTGCTACAGTTTTGAATCCACACAAAGACAAGATGGAATTGTGGGTTTGGATTGTAATTAGAAGTTGAAGGGTTTCCAAATCAAAAGGGTAATTGAACAAATGAATCGTTCGAGCTAGGGTTTTAAAACCATACAACCCAAGATTGAATTGTGGGTTTGGATAGTAATCAAAAGTTTAAAAGAAAAAAAAAAAAAAAAAAAAAAAGAAAAAGGGTTTCCAAATCAAAAAGGGTAATTGAACAAGAAAATGGTTTTAAGTCCACACAAGACAATTGAATTGTGGGTTTGGATTGCAATTTCACAAGTAAAAAAAGGGTTTACAATTCAAAAAGGGTCGACAAAGTAACTGAGCAAGTGAATGGTTCTAGGTAGGGGTTTCAATTGACATACTTCAATAACTACATTTATACACATATACATACATAAGAATACACATACATACATGTGTTTGGATAAGCATTGCAGAGCATGTATGTATATGAATATGACAAACCTGAGAGAGAGAGAGAGAGAGAGAGAGAGAGAGAGAGAGTGAGTGATGTCAAGGCGATTGGAGATTGGTAGTGGCGTCAAGTGCAGGGAATGGAGAATGAAAGTGTGCACATAGCACTTGGATTGAACAGAGTCGATAAGGCTCAAACAACCACTAGCAAATCAACTAAACAGAAAACAAAAACAAAAACAAGAAAAAGCAGGAACAAAATTGATATTAGCAGTTAGTTATAAGTGTTACGAATTCAATTTCAAAAGTTACATCCATTTTACAAGGATATTGAGCACATTGTTTTAGTTTATGGTATGGTATGGTATGGTATGTATGTATTAGTGAATTTTGATGGCATTGGCTGGTGGTGTGGTGGTAAATTCTTTTTCTACAAAATAGTTTTTCACAATGCAAAGACAACTTTCTGAGATTACGTTTGGTAACGTTTATGTTTTTTTTTTTAATTTATATTTATAAAAATTTTATAAATTAATTTTTGTTTATTTTTATTTATTATTAAAAACACATAAACTAAAAAACATGTTTATTGAGGCTTAAAATATTTATGTTTATTTTATATTATTTATGACCACATTACCTCCTATATAAACATGTAATATGGTACAACACCCAAACAAACCATTCTCTCTCTCTCTCTCTCTCTCTCTCTCTCTCTCTCTTTATGGAACCAAACTGGGTTTCATTCAATCCATCATTGAATTGATAGAGAATATTAATATTCATGGACTAGTCACAAAGAGTGTATGAATGGAAGAGTCACGAAGCTTATGCTTGAACACTTGAATTTGAGTGGTACATTAGAGAAGAAATCTCTAAATCGATTAGATTAGATTCGAGTTCTGAGCTTGAAAGGAAACTCTGATCATAACCATTGCCTCCAGGACAAATTTTGATCCGCTCCGATCTGCTCCGATCTCTCCGGCGAGCTTCTCTCTCTGCCTCTCTCTGTTCTTTCTCTTCTCTTCTCACCATCTCTTGTGCAGCACCATCACTGCCTCTTTGCTTCTCGCAATCTCTCTTTTCTCTTCTCGTCGTCGCTACCTCATAGAGAGAGAGAGAGAAAGAGAGAGAAAGAGAGAAGAGAGAGAGACCTGGAAAATTGAGGTTGTGTTTGGTACAGCTCTGGAACGTTAGTTCTAGAGCTTATTTCGCACATGACTTTTGTTTACAATTTTCAAAAGTTAATTTCACGTTCAATTTTGAAAAATTGGTGGAATGCGGAAAAATTTAGGCTAACCGGACGTCCCACTGGTCGTCCGGCCGGTTGACCGGAACAATGCAAAATTTTTATTTTTATTTTTTTCAATTCATACATGTTAATTTTTATATATTCGAAAGAAAATATTTTTTGAATTTTTTAAAATTTTTTATGAGTTTTAATAGAATTTTGAGTTGTGTGTTTGGTTATAAGTTATAAGTTTTTGTATCAAATATCATATGTCACATCAAAAATTCCCCACTCAATTTAAAACTCTTTTCAAAACTCTTTCACCAAACAAATTTTTCACACTCAAATCATAATTTCAAAACTCAAAAACTCAAAATACAACTGCTACTCTCAAATCATATTTAGAAAGTTTTACCAAATGAAACCAAAAATTTCCTTCTACGCAATTTCGAACATGGCACCTATGGAGTACTGGTTTGGAAATACTCTTTTGATCCTGGGAGGCGCTGGTGATCCTCAGCTAGTCACCTGAAAAGAGGAAAACTCCGGTCGGGGGTGCTGGGATTAGCACTCCGACGGACAAGTTAGTTCAGATACTCAAGAGAATTTCTTCTTTAAGTTAAGTGAAGTGACTCTTACATACCTTTCTGGATTTGCGGTTCTTGTATTTATACTCAGTTTTTTGAGCCTCGGGGCCTGAGCCTACGTTTATCTTATTCACCTTACATTTATTCGGATTTACTGACCCTCATCTATTCAGCTTTGTTAACGTATTCGGCGCCCTAGTTCTGCGCTGAAGACGGTAGTAGTATCAATTACAGCACGCGTCTCCCGACTCTTTCACTTATTCAGCTCCCACAATTGCCCCCCAAGCACTTCACTGACGACAGTTAGCTGGAGTGCTTGGTTTTGAATTTCTAAAGGTCAGAGCCAAAATTCGGCGGCTGGCCTCATTGTTATGCAGATATCTAAGCGCACTTCTTTCGGTTGTCGTGTCGACTTCTCCCCTTCGCACATATGTTCATTTATTGCGATTTTAAAATTTTGACACCCTTTCGTGTATCACGTCACGCTCATCGCTGGTTTGCCTTTTGGATATTCCCCGTAACTCTGTTTTTCGATATCCCCTTCATCCTTTGTAAGTTCTCTCCTCCTTTGCTTTGAAGACTTTTTCTGGTTTGTTCCTTCCTTGGCATATTCTTACTAACTGTAAGTCATGGCAAAACATTTGAAAGACCTCCTCTCGTTAGATCGAATCGCCGGCTTTAAACACCATTTCTCCATTCCTGATGATGTCCGTCTGTTACTTGTGGCAGATGACACTCTTGATATGGAGAGGGAGGACGAAACCACGATTGTCTTTCCCCTTTTGTCAATTGCAGAGGGTGGAGTCCGTTTCCCTCTTCACCCGTTTCTTAGGGCTGTGCTTCGCTACTGGGGTTTAATCCCTTCCCAACCTAATGTGAATTTCTTTAGAATCATAATGGGGATTATAGCGCTCAACCGTCGCCTAAGAATTAACCTTGGCATTCCAGCCATCTGGCATTGTTTTGCCTTGGCAAAGTCTTCTGGTCGGCATGGGCGTTTCTTCCTTAGGGCCAAAGATATCGACCATCATCTGATTACGATGCTTTCCAGTTCTGGAAAACGAGTTGATGACGTTATGGTCGTTGTCCAGAGTAACTGGGAATTTGGTGAAGGGGAGGATCACGCCGACCCTATTCCTAGACGGAGGGACGAGCCAGGTGGCTGATTGCCTTCTCGCTTTTATTTTCTTATTTGTTCGTTTTTATTGTGAAGCCCTTTCTTTGAAATGTGACGGCTTGTCTTTTGCAGGGAGCGTTTTGAAAAAAGTTCTGCCTTCAACTGACAGCGCCGTTCTTTTGGATATAGAAGTTGCGCTCAAATATTTCGGCCGTCGAAGTCTTCAGAAACAAGGGAGGTCGGCGCATATTCTGCTTCGTTACAAGCCAACATATACGACCTTCTCTGCGGCGGAAAATATCCCTATTCCGGAGGGCGAAGATTCTCTTATCGCTCTTATTTTGTCTGACTTCAAAAACCTGAGGCAGGTTAGTTTTGAAGGGTCCGATTCAGAACGGGACGTAGCTGATAGCGAATCGGATCAGTCTGAGATCGAATCTGACGAGGTATTGAATTCGGCCGATCCCCCATCTACTGGCCGAGGGGATCTTTCACTTGACGGCATTGTTCAAAGTTTGGAGAGTATTCCCGCCGCAGACCACGAAAACATGGCAGGGTTAAGTCTGACACAACTTGCTAGGAAGGCGAACACAGAAAGGTTGGCTGGGAGGCGAAGAGCGGAGGCCCTTCCGTCCGAAATACCGCCCGCCACCGACTCTTAATTCTCCCTGCCTGTTAGCGGATCAGTGTCCGCGCACGTTGAGGTTGAAATGGCGGCAAATCGGAATGCTGAATCTTCTGTGATCGTGCAGGCCGGTCAAGAAGTTGAGGCGGAGAAACGCCCTGCCGAGTTTGAGGCTGGCTTAGAGGAACACGACGGTAAACGTCCTCGATTAGAGGGATCAGGCGTGGTCGTTCCTTTTGTGATTCGGCTGACGGTAAGAAACGTACCAATTTCTTCTAATGCATCAGCGCTCAAAGATCCAGAAGTCGCATTCAGCTTGGCCACGTTTATGTCATTACCGTCTGACAAGGAGGCTTTCCGGGTGGAAACAGATCTGAATGCGACAGCACTAGCCGCCCAATCGGCGCTTTTGGTACATAGTCGAACTTAGCTTTACTTAATCCGAATACTGTTAAAGTTAAGGTTCTAAATGCTTGTTTTGCAAACCGTCGGATAGATAGCCGATTTGGGCCGTCGCCATCGCGACGTCGTCAAAGAGATTGGTCATCTACGCGAGGAAGCTGAGGGCCGGAGGAGAAGGGCCGAGGTCGAGGCTTTGAGGGCGAATAAGGAAGCCTCAAGGGCCGACGCTAAGATGGAGAGGGCTCGTAGCGCGGATCAGTTGAGATCGGATGTCGAGAAGAAAGCGGATGCGAGCGAAGATACGCTCAAATTGGCCTGTATATGCATCTCCGGATCGAGGCTGAGTTGGCTGAAATGAAGGCGGCGAAGGAAGCGGCCGACTCGGAGTCTTCCAAAGTGTTCGAGGCCGGGAAGAATGCTGGGCTTGCCGAGTACGTTGACCAGGTCCCCAAGTTTGAAAATCGGGGATTCAAACATGGCTGGCTCAAAGCCCTTGCTGCTGCTAACGCTTCGTTGAATATGCCGATACCATATGAGCAAGTGGATGTTGAGCCATTGGAATCTGATTCTGATGGCTGATTCGGCCAACTGACAGTTTTTAATTTAGTGTTTTTCATCTGTTGCTACAGTCATGAGTATATATATAAAACGTGAGTTGTGCTCAATAAATGTTGAATGCTATTTTATTTTTTTACTTTATTTTATTTTATTTTAGATTGGCTTCTTAATAAATCTGCCCTTGCCTTGGCCAGTATGAAGGCCGAATAGGCCTAACTTCATGGTGGTAAAGGCGATCGGTCGCCGCTTATGCTTGAAAAGTCAGCCGATAAGATTAATAAATCTGCTCTTGCCTAGGCCAGGGCGCAAGCTTGGGAAGCTGAATGGGCCTAACTCGCGGGCTGGCCAAGGCACAGACTGATCGGCCGTTTGCACTTGAAAAGTCGGCCGATAAGATTAATAAATCTGCCCTTGCCTTGGCTAGGGCGCGAGCTTGGAAAGCCGAATGCGCCTAACTCGCGGGCTGGCCAAGGCAGACTGGTCTGCCGTTTGCACTTGAAAAGTCGGCCGATAAGATTGATAAATCTACCATTGCCTTGGCCAGGGCGCGAGCTTGGGAAGTCGAATGGGCCTAACTCGCGGGCTGGCCAAGGCACCGACTAGTCGGCCGTTTGCACTTGAAAAGTCGGCTGATAAGATTAATAAATCTGCCCTTGCCTTGGCCAGGGCACGAGCTTGGGAAGCCGAATGGGCCTAACTCGCGGGCTGGCCAAGGCACCGACTGGTCGACCATTTGCAGTTCAAAATTCGGCCGATAAGATTGATAAATCTGCCCTTGCCTTGGCCAGGGCGTGAGCTTGGGAAGCCGAATGGGCCTAACTAGCGGGCTAGCCAAGGCACCGACTGGTCGGCCGTTTGCACTTGAAAAGTCGGCTGATAAGATTAATAGATCTGCCCTTGCCTTCGCCAAGGCGCGAGCTTAGGAAGCCGAATGGGCCTAACTCGCGGGCCGGCTAAGGCATAGACTGGTCAGCCGTTTGCAGTTGAAAATTTGGCCAATAAGATTAATAAATCTGCCCTTGCCTTGGCCAGGGCGCGAGCTTGGGAAGCCGAATGGGCCTAACTCACGGGCTGGACAGTTGGCATCCGACTGTTGACGTTTGGGATTGCTGACGTTGCCTCGAGAAGGCTGCAAATATTGAAGGATAAATGGAGCAGGTACACACCGGAGGCCCTACTTTTTATTCAGGAAACTAGGGAGGGACGAAGATTGACTGAATCAAACGTTGCAATGAGTCGCAAAAGTGAGCCTACGCGTTAGGGAAGAAAAACGTCCAAGGATCGGGTAACACAGCAGCCCCTTAGTCATCGAAGCAGATCGCCCTGAAAGGATAGGCAACCGAGAATCGAGCCTGAAGCGACGCCACGGCCGTTAAGTTTTGTGGTTTCTATGAGGAATAGACCAATGACGGAGGTGGACTTTATCATCAAAGACCCAGATGTGGCAGTTGAGTTCGCTCGATAGATATTTCCGCCGGAAGTCCAACAATCGATGGTCGGATGTCGAGATTTCGAAGTATTTCGAGATGGCATCCACGGGGCCATGAAAGGACTATATATTGCCTACGAAGTCGGCATGCGTCTGCGAGAAGCGCGACATGAGAGCGAGAAAAAGGATGAAAGGAATTGCAATTTGGAGGTTCGCGCAGAAAAGGCTGAGCGTGAGCTTCGGGAACTGAAGAATGTTCGAGCGAGCGCGTCGGTTGCGACCGATCAATCTAAATTGGTTGGTGCGGGGAGAGGAACCCAACAGACCTCGGGTTATGAAAAGGGGTTTCAGGATGGCCTGAAGTTCGGGATAGAGAAGACCAAACAAGACCTTGCCGAGGAGGTCTGTCGATGTGAAAATCATGGATTCAAGCACGGCTGGATCAAGGCCCTTCAAAGCGAGGAATCCCTCGAAGCCGCGGGAATTGATTCGGCCTTGCCCCTGTATCATCGCCATCACTTTCCTTATCCCGATTTCGAAATTGAGAAGAGTGACGATGAGGGTGCCGATTAAATAGACATTGCGCTTAATAAATAGAATTTCTTTTCTTTTCAACGTTTGTATTTGGTCTTGACATGTTATGTGTTTAATTAATCGACATTTCGCCTCTTTCCGCAAGTTTTGTGTTGTATGGCGTAAATGTTTGGACACATATTGGCCGGTCTAAACTGCTAATGATTCTTATTGAATATTTATTCGGCCAATCAAGTGGTCCGAATACAAACCTCAGAAAGGCTAGTCGGGATATGCACGAAGGGCGCCCCGAATCTGGAGTCTATTTTGGCCAATCGTGATATCCACAAAGGGCGCGCCGAATCCGGAGTCTTTATTTTGGCCGATCGTGATATCCACAAAGGGCGCTCCGAATTCGTAGTCTTTATTTTGGTCGATCGTGATATCCACGAAGGGCGCTCCAAATCCGGAGTCTTTATTTTGGCCGATCGTGATATCTACGAAGGGCGCTCCGAATCCGGAGTCTTCATTTTGGTCGATCGTGATATCTACGAAGGACGCTCCGAATCTGGAGTCTTTATTTTGGCCTTGGAAGGCTTAATTGGACCTTATTAATCAAGGCTTGGAGGCAAACTTGGAAAAATGAGAAACTTTGTACTACAAAGATGGATCACGTACAAGTATCAAGCCCACAAGTCGGGTCAATGATAGAATTTACGCAAGTGTGTAGAATTCCAAGGCCGTGGCAGGCTTCTTCCTGTCATGTCTGAGAGCCGATATGCCCTTGTTCTTGCGATGGATTCAATTTGATAGGGGCCGTCCCAGTTTGGACCCAGTTTTCCATCGGCCGGTCTTCGGTTGGCTGGAAGTACCTTCTTTAGGACAAGCTCTCCTGGCGTATATCAACGCAACTGAACTCGCTGATTGTACGACTTGGCGAGCTGCTGCTGGTAGCGTGCCATGGATGCCAGGGCGCGGTCTCTTCGTTCTTCAATTAGAATCAAATCTATGGCAAGCATCATGTCATTTCGGCCCGTGTCAAAAACTTGCGATTTCAGGGTTGGGAGTCCGATTTCCAGGGGTAAGATTGCCTGGGTTCCGAAGCATAGAGCAAACGACGTTTCTCCGGTGGATCTCCTTGGCGTAGTCTGATGAGCCCACAATACACTCGGCAATTCTTCTACCCATTTGCCTTTAGCTTTTTCCAGTCTCTTTTTGATGCCGTCCAAGATGGATTTGTTAGAGGCTTCGGCCTGACCATTGCTTTGTGGGTAGGCCGGTGTCGAGAAGTAAGGCCAAATGCCATATTTGCTGCATAACTCTCGGTACACGCCACAATCAAACTGGGTGCCATTGTCTGAGATCAGAGCTCTCGGAATGCCAAATCGTGTTATGATGTTTCTCCATACAAAGTGTTTAATGTCGGCATCTCGTATATGTGTTAGAGCCTTTGCTTCGACCCATTTTGTGAAGTAGTCTGTCGCGACGATTAAGAATCGTTTGTTCCCTGGGGCCCTGGCCAATGGTCCTACGATATCAAGTCCACATTGAGCAAACAGCCAGGGGCTGGTGATAGAGTTCAACTCTTCGGCAGGCAGATGGGTTAATGGGGAGAACTTTTGGCACTGTTCGCACTTTTTTACATAACTCTCCGCGTCAGCCCTCATTGTCGGCCAATAATACCCCTGTGTTATAGCTCGATGGGCCATGGGGCGTCCGCCAAAATGGGCACCGCAACTGCCCTCATGTATCTCTGTCAGAAGCTCTTCCACTTTGTCGAGGTGTACGCATTCCAAATATGGACCAGAGAAGGACTTTTTGTAAAGTCCTCCTTGGGAATCCAGATAATATCGCAAGGCTTTATTTCGCAGCTTGCGTGCTTCTTTTTTGTCCTCTAGGAGTTGTTCAGAAGAGAGGAATACAGCAATGGGGTCCATCCAGCTTGGTGCGGATTCTATAATATTGACATGGATTTCCTTCAAAGGACCAATACTCGGCTCCGGGATGAAACCTACTTCGATGGTCCGTTTGATCTCAGAATTGATGGCGGAGGCTAAGCATGCCAAGGCGTCCGCATGTGTGTTCTGATCGCACGTTATTTGGTTCAGTTCATGATGGTCGAATTTTGCCAGCAAGGAATTGGTCGTTTTTATGTAGGCCGCCATACGGTCATTTCTTGCCGCATACTCCCCCTTTAGCTGATTGATTACCAACTTTGAATCACAAAATACAAGCAGATGCCGAGCACCGAGAAGGTGCGAATTCCGCAGATCGGCTAGAAGGGCTTCATATTCGGCTTCGTTATTTGATGCTTCAAAGCCAAGCTTGACAGCCTGCTCGATCACCGCACCGTCTGGAGACATGATTACAACTCTGGTGCCACTGCCCCTTTGGTTAGATGATCCATCACAGTATAATTGCCAAATATCCCCGACATAAATTCTCCAGTTCGGCTTTGGTAGAACCTCGGCCTTTGGTCGAACATCAGGTTTGAAGTTGGCAAGCTCGCCAGTGAATTCGGCAACAAAGTCGGCTAACACTTGCCCTTGATTGCAGTTTTAGGTAAAAACCGAATGTCATATTGGCCGAGTTCAAGAGCCCATTTTGAAACACGTCCCGATGCTTCTGCACTCCGTAGTACCGATCGGAGGGGATAATCTGTTAGCACCCCAATGTTATGTCCCTGGAAGTAATGCATCAATTTTCTTACCGCCATGACTAGGGCTAAGATGAGTTTTTCCAGTGGAAGGTAGCGTGTTTCAGCGTCAACCAATGCCTTGTTCACATAATACACTGGCCGTTGCTCACCCTCCTCCTCCTTTAACAGTACGGTGCTGACGGCCCTATCGGAAACTACCAGATATAGGATGAGCGGGTCACCAGCGGCGGGTGTTGTCAAGAGAGGTACTGTGCGGAGGTACGTCTTGAGCCCGTTGAAGGCTGCTTCACATTTGGCGGACCATTCAAAAGCCTTACCTCGTAGAGTGTTCGAAGAATTGTCGGCACAATCAGAGACCTACCGATGAATCTGTTAAGTGCGCCGCCATCCCCATCAACTTTTGGACTTCTTTTTATCGAGCGGGGAACCGAGTTCCAGAATTGCTGTGACTTGCCTCGGGTTGGCTTTGATTCCTCGGTGATTGACGATGTAACCCAGGAATTTGCCAGAGCCGATTCCAAATGCACACTTGGAAGCGTTTAGTTTCATTCTGTATTTGCGTAAGATGCTGAATGCCTTTTCTAGATCGGCTATATGATTCTGTTCTTCTTTGGACTTGACCACCATATCATCTATATATACTTCCATAGTGTGGCCTAGTTGCTCTTTGAACATGGCAGTGACCAGTCTTTGGTAGGTTGCCCCTACATTCTTCAGCCCAAAGGGCATAACTTTGTAGCAATAGGTTCCTCTTGGGGTGAGGAAGGCAGTTTTGTCCTGGTCATCTGGATGCATGGCGATTTGATGGTAGCCTCTGTAAGCATCGAGGAAGCTCATGCGTTGGTGACGTGCGGTCGCATCGACGAGTTGGTCGATTCTAGGTAGAGGAAAACAGTCTTTGGGGCAAGCTTTGTTCAGATCCGTGAAGTCGACGCACACTCGCCAAGTCCCATTTTTCTTCTTCACCACCACTGTATTGGAAAGCCACGTAGGGTAAGTAACTTCTCTAATTGCCCCGGTGTCAAGCAGTTTGTCTACCTCCTCGACAACGGCGGCGCAGTTGCTCCGGTATCGGCCTCTCTGTATGATCGGCTTACATTTCGGGTCGACATTCAAACGGTGCTGTGAAACTGACGGGTCTATTCCCGACATTTCGTACGGAGTCCATGCAAAGACGTCAAGGTTGTTGAGCAAGAAAGAGATCAGCTGCTGCCTGTCAGCCTGATTCAAAGAGGCGTCGATCATGAAGAACTTTTCTGGGCTGCCATCAATGTCAACTCGGTCTAAATCTTCTGTGGCTTTCTCATTTGGATTCTGCCCAACGTCATCCAGGATTTCCCGATTCGGCACCTCAATGGAATTTACTTGCAGTTCTTTTGGCGTTCTGGCGACGAGGAGATAACATACTTGAGCCGATTTCTGGGATCCGTGGATTTGCTCAATGCCGTGTTCTGTTGGGAAACGATGCAGTTGATGATAGGTGCTTGGAACGGCCTGCAATGTATGCAACCATGATCGCCCCATGATGAGATTGTACAGCGACGGCAGCTTGACGACCAAGAATTTCACGTCCACCGTTCTGGAACCTGCTCGAACAGGTAGGCTGATCTTTTCCAATGGGTACTCTGGAGTGGCGTTGAAGCCGAATAGTGGATAAGGGTCCGGAGTCAGGTCTGACTCGTTGAATCCGAGTTTGATGAAGGTTTTGTAATACATAACCACCGAGGTACTGCCCTGGTCGATGAGAACGCGTTCGACGGTAAACCGGTTGATGCACAACTCAACAACCAACGGATCGATGTGAGGGAGTGATACACCGATCAAATCAGAATCGTCAAAGGTGATACTTGGCGATTCTCAGGGCCGCTTCGCTGGCGTGAGCTGTTGTTGGGGACCTGGATGTGATTGGATCGCATGTACGGCCGGGGCTGTTGGCAAGCTGTATATCATGTGGACGGTATCAAGCGGAATTGCATCCTGCGAAGGAGCAGGTATTTCGACCACATCCTTCCGGACGCACTGGTGAAGACGTTCGTCCTTTGCCAACACCACAGGGGGATCTATCGTCGCATAGCTGCCATCAGTTGCTTGCTGCGGGGCCCGGGATCGTCGATCATCTGCCCTCGATGGTCACTCAGAAGCCTGGCGCACCGTTCGTTTGGATTTTGATATTTCCGAGGCCAGATCGCGACGAAAGCGTTTGTTCTCAGCGATGATGTTGTCCAACCTCTGTTTGGTTTGCCTAGCTTGCGCCATGGTCGCCTGTATTGTCTTTTGCGTTGGGTTTGACGATGAGCAGAGGTCTGAGGCTGGTCTTGCTGCGATGATTTGTTGTCTAAGCGAGTTATCGATAGCCATCAGAGGATCTCCGGTCATGCCTGCCATGGATGTATTTGAGTATTCCCACAGACGGCGCCAATTGTGGAGAAGTGGTTTGGAAATACTCTTCTGATCCTGGGAGGCACTGGTGATCTTCAGCTAGTCACCTGAAAAGAGGAAAACTCCGGTCGGGGGTGCCGGGATTAGCACTCCGACGGACAAATTAGTTCAGACACTCAAGAGAACTTCTTCTTTAAGTTAAGTGAAGTGATTCTTACATACCTTTCTGGATTTGCGGTTCTTGTATTTATACTCACTTTTTTGGGCCTCGGGGCCTGAGCCTACATTTATCCTATTCACCTTACATTTATTCGGATCTACTGACCCTCGTCTATTCGGCTTTGTTAACGTATTCGGTGCCCTAGTTACGCAGTACGAAACCGAGTAGTATCCAGTTTCTGGGCTGCGCGTCTCCCGACTCTTCCACTTATTCGGCTCCCACAGCACCCTTTCAAAACACTGTTCCTCTGTGTTTCTTTGGTTTAAAAACCAACATAAACTACAAAAATAAGTTTATAATTTTTTCTCAAATTTACAAACTGAGATAATCATTTATAAATTAAAAAAAAAATTATCAAACAAGTTTTTATGATCGTTTTTTAAATTTCTGTAAATATAAATTGAAAATTGAAAACAAAAACGTTACCAAACAGCCCCTGAGTATTTTGTAATAATAACTTGGTTGTTTTTTTTTCATTTTTCAAAAAAAAAATTAAATGAAAATAACCAAATTAATGAGAGAAAATTAATAAAACATCAATCTCCAATGAATAATTTTTTAGTAAGGCCCCTCAATAATATTATTAAAGAAATTTTAGCTTGTCACAATTTCTTTATGACGTGTTGAAATTTCTCTTTGAAGAGTCCAAAAAAAAAATTCTATTTTGAAATTTCTTTGTGAAAATATTAAGGGACTCCATCTACTATAAATATATTGCATATCTTTTATCTTATAAAATTTTAATATTAGGGATTTTAAACTAAAATCTTCAATTAACAATTTGGTGTATTTTCAGTTTTTTGTTTTTGTTTTTCATATTTTTTAAAACAAAAAAAAAAAAGATAAATTCAAAAAGATTTATAGTTTTCATATCATTTTTATTTTCGTATAAAAATAACTTTTTGATGTCTCCTAAAAAGTGATTTTTTTTTTAAAATTAAACATTGTTTTAGAAAATAATTCACCAAACTAATTTTTTTGTATTTTCTATAAAGCAAAAAATTTTAAAAATTAAAAAAAAAACGTAAACAGATAAATCATAATATCGAATTCATGAAGAAAAGAGTTGGACCATGCTGCAGAGTAAATAAATAAATAAATTCATTGGACAAAACTGTGGCCTCTATAATACCTAAAAATAGTCAAATTCTCATAATCAAGCCCAATGTTAAAGATCATAATCGAATCCATCGATTCCCAAGTTTTGAATTTAATTTAAAAACAATCAAAGGTTTGAAAGTAAACCAACTCAACTTGAAATATTTCTTTTGTACAAAGTAAGATGTTAGCAATTAATATGTTAAATTGGCACAACCTAATGTTTGATGCTTTTTCATAAATTTGAATCTCAAGTCTTTCTCTAGGTTAGCTCAATTTATGAGTTATGTGATTCTTTTGTATGTTGGAGAATTTTTAAAATGAATTTTACAATTTATAGTTTAATTTTTGGGTGTTTTCAAAACCTTCCTTATTTTTCTTTGGAAAGCATTAATTAAGCTTGGGGACTTTGTCCCACATTGGAAAGAGAGCAAAACATGGAGCACTTAATAAAGTGTTATATGAAATATTCTTTTGAATATGGAATTATGAGATGAAAGCTAGTGTGCATGCACCCACACCGTAAGGATAGTGCTTCGCACTATCCATACACGTGCGTGTGACGTGGATCCAACGTGGCATGGGTGACATGGAATACGGTCAGCTCCACGTGGCAGTGACGTGTCATCCGTTGGTGATGAGTCAACCAACCGATCAAACGGTTGTGTGTCCGATCTGGATAACATGGAATACAGTCAGCTCCACGTGGTAGTGACGTGTCATCCGTTGGCAATGAGTCAACCAACCGATCAAACGGTTGTGTGTCCGATCTGGAGCGAGTTGATCATAGCCGTTGATTGGAGATGCGCGAGATTGTATGGATGAGATGGCACCCGATCGTGATCAGGTGTGATTAGTCAAGGCATCTATTCGGTATCAGAATGATCTGCACCATAGATCGTCGATCCAACGGTCAGATCTAATCGGATGCGATAGAGGGACATGACCATCCGATCAGATCCATTAAGGCCTATAAATAGGCTACGAAATCAGCCATTTCATTCTATCCAAAATCTTGAAAAGTATTCCTACAATTCTCTCTCTCTCTCCCTCTTGATTTTGAATTTTCGATCAAGAGTTTCTTAAGCAAATTTCTGTTTTTCTTATTGATAATCAAGTTCTGCAGATTTGATTATCAGTGTCTTGGTTTCTTGATTATATCAAGAGTGTTCTGATCTATTGTCGTCAGTGCAGACGCCGATAGACTAGATCTTTAGATCAGGCTTCATTGTATTCTGAAGGCAAATTTTTTCTAACCCCTTGCACACCTTTTGGTGGGTACAAGTATTGTCTTTAGGAAAATGACTTAGTAACGCGACTTGAAGCACTAATTTTCTATTCTATATAGACAAGGTCATTGCCAAATTTTGAAGACCCGAAGATCACCATTTGAAGAATTCAAGACCCTTTGTTCCAACAATTTAAAGACAATATTTAGATATGGCAATGTCTATTCGGAAAATGACTCAAGATTTCATGAAGCTTGACCGTTTTGATGGAGGAAATTTCCGACGCTGGCAAAAGAAGATGCATTTTTTGCTCACCACTCTCAAAGTGGTCTATGTGCTAACTACCCCCTATCTGATGGAGCAAGAAGACGAGACTGTGGAGCAAACCCGTGCCAAAACCAAATGGGAGAATGATGACTACATTTGCTGAGGACACATTCTGAATGCACTGTCAGACTCTATTCGATGTGTATTAACATTTGGAAACGGCAAAGCAACTTTGGGACTTATTACAGTCAAAGTACTTCACCGAGGATGCCACCAGTAAGAAATTTCTTGTTAGTAATTTTATGCGTTTTACAATGATTGATACAAAGCCCATTATGGAAAAATTCCATGAGATCCAACATATTCTGAGTCAATTTCGACAAAAGAATATGAACATGGATGAATCTATTGTAGTTTCATCTATAATAGAGAAACTACCATCTTCTTGAAAGGATTTTAAGAAAACTCTGAAACACAAAAAGGAAGATCTTACTTTAGAGGAATTGGCAACACCTCTGAGTTGAGGAAGAGTCAAGGTTACTTGAAAGTAAAGATAACCAATTGGCTCAGATGTCCAATATCCACATAGTGGATAATGGTAAGAGGTTCAACAAAAAGAAGCGTAAGCATGAACCCCAATTCGAGAAAAATACTAAGAAGCCGAAAGGCATTTCTAGCACTGTGGCAAGCCAAGGCACTTCAAAAATGAATGCCGGTCATACAAGAAGAAGCTAGAAGCATCAAATGCAAAGAACAAGTTTGTGGCTATTGTATCCGAGGTGAACATGCTCGAAGATGTTGGTGACTGGTGGATTGACTCAGGAGCAACAAGGCACATCTGCAACGATAAGAGCTGTTTCACTACTTATGAACAAATGAATGATGGAACAGTTCTCTACATGGGCAACTCTTCAACTGCTGCTATCAAAGACAAAGGGACAGTGGATCTAGAGTTTACATCTGGAAAAGTCCTAAGTCTTAATGATGTTTATCATGTACCTGATGTCAGGAAAAACCTTGTATCTCAAAGCCTGCTTAATAAGTATGGTTTCAAGTTAGTAATTGAGTCGAACAAATTTGTCTTGTCTAAGGGTGGGATTTTTGTTGGGAAGGGTTACATGTATCAAGGAATGTTCAAACTTAACGTTATCAATAATACATCTAATTCTGGTTATATTGTTGATCATCTTTCTTTATGGCATGCTCGTTTAGGTCATGTTAATACTAGGAAAATGCATGATATGGTTAATTTAGATTTAATTCCTAAGTATAACATTGATATGTTTGGAAAATGCAAATTTTGTGTACAATCTAAAATTACTTGCATTCCATTTCCTAAAATAGATAAAACCACGTCTCTGCTTGAACTTGTGCATAGTGATGTATGTGACATGCATAGTACCCCTACTAGAGGTGGTAAGAAATATTTTGTAACATTTATTGATGATTTTTCTAAATACTATCATATCTACCTTTTGCATTCAAAAGATGAGGTGCTTGATAAATTCAAGATTTTTAAGACAAGAGTAGAAAATCAAAGTAATGTCAAAATAAAGAGACTTAGGTCTGATAGAGGTGGTGAATACCATTTTTCAGAATATTGTGAAAATGTTGATATTATTCATGAGAAGTCTGCATCCTACACACCACAACAAAATGGAGTAGCTGAAAGAAAAAATAAGACATTAACAGAAATGATTAATGCTATGCTTTCTTACTCCAGTTTAAGTTCTGGTTTTTGGGGTGAAGCCTTACTCACTGCCTATTACATACTCAATAGAATTCCTCTCAAGTGAAGAAATATTTACTCCTTATGAACTTTGGAAAAACAAGAAACCTAATCTTAGTTACTTGAAAACATAGGGCTGTAGAGCAATAGTCAAATTGCCTGAACCTTAAAAGGAAGAAATTAGGTGAAAAAGGAATTGAATGCATATTCCTTGGCTATGCTATACATAGCAAAGCATATAGGTTTCTGGTAGTAGAGCCCAATGGTTCAATGGAAACAAATATTATCATTGAATCACGTGATGCGGTATTTTATGAGAATCGTTTCACAACCATTCCAAGGTTGGATTCTAATCAAGAAAATGAATCAACTCCTTTGATGTCTACAAAGGAAAGTGAACGACATGAACCTATTGAGCCTAATGAGCCTAATTAGCCTATTGAACTAAGGAGGAGTAGGAGGGCTAGGACTGAGAAGTCATTTGGCCCTGATGTCATTGTTTACCTTGTAGAAGGAACTAGAAAAGCTTATTATAAGCAAACAATGATTTCTTTGAATATGGATTCAGATCCATTAACCTTTGAGGAAGCTATGAAGTCTCAAGATGTTGCATTCTGGAAAGAAGCAATAAACAATAAGATGGATTCTATCATAAGTAACAATACCTGGATACTTGTTGATTTGCCATCTGGATCCAAACCAATTGGTTGTAAATGGATTTTCAAAAGGAAAATGAAAGTTGATGGCACAATTGACAAGTTCAAAGCAAGATTAGTTATTAAGGGTTTTATTCAAAATGAGGGTATCAATTATTTTGATACATATGCTCTGGTGGCTAGAATCACCACCATTCGAGTATTGATTGCCTTAGCCTCAATCTATAAGCTTGAAATCCATCAAATGAATGTTAAGACCGCTTTCCTAAATGGAAAGTTAGATGAGAAAATCTACATGCAAGAACCGGAAGGATTTGTCGTACAGGGTCAAGAGCACAAAGTGTGTAAACTCGTGAAGTCACTATATGGACTGAAACAAGCTCCAAAACAGTGGCATGAGAAATTTGACAAAGTAATAGTATCAAATGGCTTTAGGATACATAAATCTGATAAGTGTGTGCACAATAAGTTTACTAGAAATAGAGGTGTAATCATATGTCTGTATGTAGATGACATGCTTATTTTTGGTACTAACAATGATGTCACTAAAAGTACTAAAAATTTCTTGTTGTCTAGCTTTAGTATGAAAGACATAGGCTTAGCTAATGTAATTTTAGGTATTAAGATCAAATGAGAGGACAATAATTTGATTTTAACCCAGTCGCACTATATTGAGAAAATTCTTAAGAAATTTAATCAATATAATTGTACACCCATGTCTACACCTTTTGATTCAAATTTGAAATTGTATCCTAATACTGGAAGAGATGTTGATCAGCTAGAATACTCAAGAGTAATAGGTAGCCTAATGTATGCCATGACTTACAGTAGACCTGATCTTGCTTTTGCAGTGGAAAAACTTAATAGATACACTAGTAATCCCAGTAGTGTGCATTGGCATGTTGTTAACCGAGTACTTAAGTACTTGAGGAAAACAATAGACTATGGAATAGTCTATAATGGCTATCCAACAGTGCTGGAAGGATTCACGGATGCTAGTTGGATAACTAACCATAAAGATCACTTGTTCACGAGTGGTTGGATTTTTACTCTTGGAAAAGGAGCTATCTCCTGGGGTTCTAAGAAGCAAACATGCATAACAGACTCAACCATGGCGTCAGAGTTTGTAGCATTGGCCTCTTGTAGCAAAGAGGCAGAGTGGCTAAGGAATCTCTTGTTAGAGATTAAGATATGGCCAAAACCTATGCCACCAATATCTTTGCATTGGGATAGTGAAGCAACTCTATCACGGGCCTATAGCCATGTCTATAATGGAAAGTCCAAGCATATATGACTGAGACATAACTGTGTCAGGCAGTTAATTACAGAAGGTGTGATTACTATTAATTATGTAAAGTCAAGTGAAAACTTGGCTAACCCCTTAACAAAGGGACTTGCAAGGGATTTGGTGTGGAAAACATCAAAGGGGATGGGTCTCAAGCCCACTTAACATAATCACTCTTGGTGGAAACTCGACTCAACGCTTGAAGAAACATCAAGTCTTGAGTTCAATGAGCCTAAGTACACTATATGTCGTGATTGCAAGCACTTAGTTTATTTCATTTTTATCCCAAGGTTAAAGTGCTTGGTACCTGTAATGTGAAAAGAAGAGGATGAGTTAGCAAACTCTTAATAAGCTTACAACTAGGTTGTTAGGGTATTGTAAGTTACAGGGGTATTCTCAGTAAGCTTACCTATATGAGTGTAGGAGGTGGTGTCGCTTTCTATGAGTCCAAGGGCTTGACTCTAGAGCGCTCATGAAACAGGATATAGACACAAGGCCAATCCACGTGTCGGTTTGTTTGAATACTTGAGGTAACCTGTACTGTACGTGAGACATGTCCGGTTAGCCGTATAAGATCGCTAGTTCAAAGACAAGTCTACTATGCTATCTTGACTAACTTTGAGATGTCTTCACTATGTGAATGATTCAAATCGTAAGATATCTTCTCCTATGCATAAGGTTGCACAGTGAATCAAGAGTCTTCATCTGGTATTTTGAAAATGGTGGAGACATGTTAGGGAATTTTCAAAATGGTTTTTAAATTTTATAGTTTAATTTTTGGATGTTTTCAAAACTTTCCTTGTTTTTCTTTGGAAAGCATTAATTAAGCTTGGGGACTTTGTCCCACATTGGAAAGAGAGCAAAACATGGAGCACTTAATAAAGTACTACATGGAATATTCTTTTGAATATGGAATTATGGGATGAAAGCTAGTGTGCATGCACTTACACCGCCAAGACACGCATCGCCATGAGCGCATGTGGCGGGTAGTGGGTCATGGCGTTTGATGGCGCACTTTGCACTTAGCTTGGCCCAAGGCGCATGAGGGCACTTTCCTATTTGCATCGGATAGGTTGGAGCGATGACGTGGATCCGACGTGGCATGGATGACATAGAATACAGTCAGCTCCACGTGGCAATGACGTGTCATCCGTTGGCTATGAGTCAACTAACCGATCAAACGGTTGTGTGTCTGATCTGAAGCTGGTTGATCATAGCCGTTGATTGGAGATGCGCGCGATCGTGTGGATGAGATGGCACCCAATCATGATCAGGTGTGATTAGTCAAGGCATTTATTTGGTGTCAGAATGATTTACACCATAGATCGTCGATCCAACGGTCAGATCTGATCGGATGCGATCAAGGGACATAACCATTCGATCAGATTCATTAAGGCCTATAAATAGGCTACGAAATCAGCTATTTCATTCCATCCAAAATCTTAAAAAGCATTCCTGCAATTCTCTCTCTCTCTCTTCCTCTTGATTTTGAATTTTCGATCAAGAGTTTCTTAAGCAAATTTCTATTTTTCTTATTGATAATCAAGTTTTGCAGATTTGATTATCAGTGTCTTGGTTTCTTGATTATATCAAGAGTGTTCTGATCTATTGTCGTCAGTGCAGGCGCCGATATACTAGATATTTAGATCAGGCTTCATTGTATCCTGGAGGCAAATTTTTTGTAACCCCCTCCACACCTTTTGGTGGGTACAAATATTGTCTTTAGGAAAACGACTTAGTAACACGACTTGAAGCACTAATTTTCTGTTCTATATAGACAAGGTCATTGCCAAATTTTGAAGACCAGAAGACCACTATTTGAAGATTTCAAGACCCTTTGTTCCAAACCACATTCTTACTATCAAAAACCCCATCCCTCCCCTCGTTTCCCCTTGCCCCCTGACTCTCTTCTTTGCAAACGTTAACGGTGTGCGCACGATCCCCCACATAGAAAAACTGGCAGAACTGGGACTCTGTCTCACCAAAAAACAAGCTCACGCACAGCTAAACTCTCAAAGAGACTCTCTCTCCTGCATATCCAATTGAGAGCTCTCTCTCCTTCTAGGTAATTGCCTCATATACATAAATGTGTGTGTATATATATAATACCAGTATCTCTCTTTCTCTTGTTATAATTTAAAAAAAAAATAAATTTTTATTTTATTCTATTGATCAATTGGATTGTTTGATGAATTAGAATTCTGGGTTTCCAATATTTAGTGTTTTGATTGTGTTGTTATGTCTCTTTTAAGATGAATGGTTTGGGATTGTTTGCTTTAAATTTGTGAGTTGCGTTAATTTTTTCTTGTGTACAAACTCCATTAATACCGTAGGTTTCGATTTAATCTGATTCGATTTGTTTCCTTCTCATATAACACCGTACGTCGATATCGTTGAATATATCCTAAACAACCTATCAAATTTTGAATTTAATTTAATTTAATTTTTTTTTTTAAAGAGAATTTCAATCCTAAAAAGGGTTATGTTCAAATTCAAAAGAATTTAATCAAAATTCAAAGAAAATTCATGAAAAATAGGAATTCTTGAGAAGCAAGAAAGACACCACTTTTCTAACTAGGGTTAATATCTTCTTCACCTTTTATAAGTCGTGTTTTTTTCAGATCAAAAGAAGTTTATATATATATGACATTTGTGTGATCTTTAATTTTTTAATAATTTTTTTCATATAGAGAAAAGAACAAAGTTCTCTTAATTTAGAAGATGGAGATCATTTACAGGCCTTATTTCGATCCCGATTTCGACACACTTATTGAAAGAATCCACCCTCCAAGGTTTGGAATTTCCTAAGCTTTTTCATTAAATCTTAGTTTCTTCATTAAATTTTTTGAGTTTTTGGTTTTGTAGAGTTTGTATCTATTGGCTACATATTTTGTACGAGCCAATTACAATTTGACGCGTGGCAAAATAAGGGTAATATAGGAAGACTATTCATGTCCTCAATCCTGATCGTATACGTGGCAGTTAGTATTGGTTATTAAAAGATCTGAGTAGCAGCGGATCAACAAAGGGATACAAAGTGACGTGACTTCAACAGTTACTCGCATTGCAGATTCAAATTTAGGAGGGAAGTTTAATTGCAAGTAATGGCGTAGTGGAGCTAATATTGGGGCAACATGATTGATGATCATGGAGGAGCAGTTCGATGGTTAGAAGTGCAATTCGATGGTCACTGTAACAACCCCCATACCGTTTACCGATAAATTACTGAATTACCTACTGATTATTGCTAAACTGGACTGTTTATGACAGATAATTGAACTAACTGAAGTACTGAACGGACTGATTGAAAACTGGAACTGAATTGACTAAGCATATCTATTGTATTGCATTTTTATCTTTTCGATTAATTGATTATCTGTTCGTGTTTTTATATTTAAACTGCAAATTGAAGGCCTTATCGGCGGCCGAATCGAAAATAGATTAATGTTTTGGAATCATTGGAAATTAGGTGATTTAATGGTATATTTATCTAAAATGTGATTAGGTATGACTAAATTAGATTAAATATTGTTATATTGCAAACTTTGATTTATTTACCAAAATGCCACCTAGTGGCCACTACCTTACACACTTAGAGGCTTGTACACATTTGATCAAAACATTTTCATCAGCCCCTTGTTCTTGTCTTAGCCGACCTTAGAGAGGAAGAGAGGGAGACTTAAGTTCATTTTGTTGAATTGGCTTGAATTGCTTGGAATTGAAGTGTAAATTGTCAAATTGGACTCCTAAACCTTGAATACAAGACTTAGGTAAGAGAATTCATCCCTCTAATTGTGAGTTTAAGCTAAGACTTGCATGGTTCATGCTTCATTCTGGAATTAAGTCATGTTTTAGTGCAAATAAATTGAATTATAGCGTAATTCATGCATGCATGGGTGAAATGTTGCATTTTGAGTTGAGCTCATGGTAAATTGTACATGCATGTTATTAATTAGGCTTGAGTCCATGATTTCACCATGTTCTTGAAGAAATGAGTACATTTGAGCAAGCTTTGAAGCTTCAAAATGTTTGGATTTCATGCATGTTTGCATTTCTCCATGGTTATGAAAAATGGGTTTGAAAAATGATTTTAATTGACTCACTCTTGGGCTTTGAATTCACAAATTGAGCTTTGAAACTGGTTATATATTGAATTAAGATGTGTTTTCCAGAATTTGGGCCCAAGGGGTCGAGTTTAGAGTGGTAGAATGCTTGGTTTGAGCTTGGGAGGTAAATCAAGGAATTCCAGATTTGGTTTCCTCGCTCGAGCGAAGGATTCCTCGCTCGAGCGAGCACCTTTGTCCAGGGCTCCGCTCGAGCGAGCATCGAGCGACCATCGCTCGTAAAATCACAAAGATCCAATATTTTCTTTGTTTTGACAGATCGCCGGCGAAGGATTTTCGCCGGCCGAAGCCTTTGATTTTGGAATCTCGCTCGAGCGAAGGAAGGCTCGCTCGAGCGAGGATCCTATTTTCAGCAAACTTTGCAAAATGTTTTCTAAGTGTATTTTCGCATCCTCATCCCATTCTAGGCATTCTTAGGCCTAGTTTAAGGCATCTTAATGAGGATATAGATGTAGAACACACCAAGGCAAATTAGGGATTAAGTTATGCTATTTCCCAACTGTGTAGCTTAGTGTGTGTTCAACCTGTAAACTGTGTAGGGTTGGCGACTGGGGAGACACGCTCTAGCAAACTGTAGCCCAAACTCTGTGAGTAACAATTGTGTAAAGATATGTTCAACTGAGAATGTTTTACAAGCTTAACAGGCTTTTCTGAAATAATTATTGTTAATTGATTGAATGTATGTCCTATATTCTGAAATGTATTGTGGCATCCTTAGCAACTATTGTATACTGTTATTGCTACTGTTACAGAGATCTCTATCGGTTCTCTCGTGGAACCACTACTGTTTACTGCTTGATGGCCATCATTACTGTTCGGTCTTTAAGACCTACTGTTTACTGCTATGCTAATGGATGTACCGCATATGACTGAATAATTGTTCTGACTGAAATACTGTTTAATGGACTGTTTTCATTACCGTAAGGACATTTCATTCCTAACCTCTTTACGCATTATGTTATTCACTGGGCTTTAACTCACTGTTTATATATATATATATAGGTGCTCAGCCACCAGATCGGAGCTAGGAGCGTGGGTTAGACTCCAGTTTTGTCAAGCTAGCCTACGTGCCTCACTGCGAGGTTCCGAGTTGCCATGCTATGGCCGTGGGGTGTTTTTTTTTTCTCCCGTCTGTCTCCGTACTATTTTGGTTTACTGTGTAGAATGTCAGCTACTAGCTGTACTGTTGTCAAGGGATTAGGTCCTTGTACGGTTTTGATCAGAATTTTGTATAGATCTGACTGCTCGAATGGGAGAATGCATGAAAAATCTTTTGACATACTGGTATCGTCAGTTTCAATGGACATTATTTATTTATCAGTATTGGCTTTCGCCAGTTCTGAACTCTCAGTCTTATCATTAAGGTGCCTTGTAATCTCGGATTCATCGGCGATTACGACTAAACCCATAGGGCCAGGTTTGGGTCGTGACAGTCACCCTTGAGTAGTATAAATAGTAGAGAATGCCCCAGAAAAAAACCCGAGACTAGATCCAAAAAACTAGTTCTTTATACTTATTTTCCTTTTCAGTTTTACATTTACAGTTCTTTACATTACTGTACTTTAAAATTCCTGCACTGCATTTCGTTTTATAAGAGTAGTTCCAACTAGATTTGCTGTAAACCTCTACGAGGCTGAGTTTGGATCATTGTAAGTCTTTTCATCTTAATGAAATACTTCAATTGTTCTTCAATTCATTGTTCTCTGTTTAATTCTCTTAAGTCAAGCCACCAGTAAAAATCCTCTTCATTGAAGCTGAAAGAACTAAAACACAATCGTCTGATAATTGGTTGGCAATTAATTTTCTGTGAAACTAATTGATCCTTACTGGCACGCTCACAATTACCAAAATAACTTTCGGAAGCCAAAAAGCCTACAGTATCGATAACGAAACATGCCGAGACTGCACGCTTGTGAAGGTTAGCTATTGCAAGTTCAGATTTCACCTAGTTTTAAATAATGATTCACGCGTAATGAGATTTTGAAATTTTAAATGTACTATTCACTAATGCGTTACATTATCAGATATATAATCATATCATCATCGATACCTTTCGCCAAGATGTTTCCTTAGAAACGATAAGGTCCTTCAATTGTTTTTTTTTTTTAGGTCTGGTTAACCAGTTTTTTTAGGGCATGATAAAAGAACAAAAAAATATATATATATTTAACTCTTGATTCACTTTTTGTAGTGAATTTTTATATAGAATTATGTAATTCCTAGTGTTACTTTAATTTTAAATCAAAATATTTATTATTATTTTTATAATTTTAAAAACATATGTAACAAATCATTTTGACGATAAATTATTTATGTTACACTATTATGTATACACAGGCAGATAGTGCGAACAAGCACGGGATATTGCTAGAAATAGTGCAAGTACTGACGGATCTAGATCTCGCTATATCAAAATCATACATTTCTTCAGACGGTGGCTGGTTCATGGATGGTTGGTGCTCTTCTCTTCTCACACATACTACTATTCTTCTGCAAAAATGTTTTTAATGCAAAGTGGTCTCTGAATAATTGAAATTAAGATTTTGTTAACAAGGGTTTTTAAGTTATGAGTAAAGACAAAAAATAAAAAAATAAAAAAATAGAAGATATATTTTATTAAATTTAATTCACTTTTATTAAAATCAATATATATATTTTGAAGATGTTTTTTTATACATTTTATAATATTAAACAATGTCCCTAGAATACTTGTTAACATTTATCTTAAATTTATTTGGAAATATATATAATAAAAACTCAATTTTCTGAACCATGTATGAGTCACCAACCACTCACTCACTGTGTTTATATATTGTTTTAGAAAAATGTTTAAAAGTTCTAGTGATAGATCGTATTATGTGATGTGATGTGATGTTTTAATTTAATTTTTTTTTACTACATCACTGGAGTTTATATTAAAATTTTAATTTTAAAACTCTGTATCATTGCTCATTGTTTGAATTGCATGGTTAGCAGTGTTCAACGTTACGGACCAGCTTGGCAACAAAATCACGGACGAAACCCTCATTCTTTACATTCAACAGGTACACCTCTCTCTCTCTCTCTCTCTCTCTCTCTCCCAAAATTATTCATTGCTAATGTCATAAATGGATCTCAAAGATCATTTGTCTAGTTTTTATGTGAACTCCTTATAATATCATATTTGGAAAATGATAATGGAGGTGCTTTAGATGAAAATGAAAGGAGAATAATAAGTCACATCTTTTTTTATGGAATTATATATTATCATTATTTTTTTGGATTTAGTTTCTCTCATATTAGGGATCTAATTTAAATTCAGTAGGCATATTGTAAATTCAATCTCGATAATTTAAATTGTTCACTTTTTAAAATTCATTGAAAAGAATATTCATATAAAAATTTAAGATGATTGAATTTCGGTAATTATATACTTGAATTACATTTCTTTTCAAAAAATAGATCGCAAATATAATTCAAAAATAATTGTCCATTTTTCAAAGACAAATATGATTCAAACATATAGATATTGAAATTTAATCATTTTAATTTTTTACATCAATATTTGTCTCAATATATTTTAAAAAGTGAATAGTTTATATCACTAAAATTAGACTCAAAATGAGCCTATTAAATTTAAATACTTTCTCAAATTAAATTATAAATATCAGAGAAGCCAAACCTCATATTTTTACACTATATTTGGTTTAATAATGTGAGTTATAGGGGTGGATACAAGTCTGATAAGCCACCTGGCCTAGCTTGAAGTTTTTATAGGTTTGGATTTGATGAAGCCTATAACAAGGTTGGATTGAATTTGGTAAGCCCCGTATATATTAAATTAATTGGACATGAGAGCCCATCTCAGCCTGACCCAATCCAATTACTAACATATTATTTATTTATTTATTTTTAAAATATTATTCGTGCACAGATTCTAATGGTTATATACTAAACTACAGGCAATGCGTGGAATAGATCAAAGGATGTCCAAACCTACCTTGGTAATGATGAAGTGAGACCGCCACACGTGTCAATAGAACACACGGCCTTCGAGATCACCGGCATGGACCGGCCCGGTCAAATATCCGAAATATCAGCCGTACTCACCGAGTTAGGATGCCTCGTCAATGCCGCCGTGGCGTGGAGCCACAACAGCCGAATGGCATGCATCATCCATGTGGAAGAAGAATGCAAAGGTGGTAAGCCCATTACAGAAGTCCAGGCCCAGCTCGAGAACGTGGTGGAGGCCCACCACTGTGACGGAGAGAAGAGGAGACCCACACCAAAAGGCGACTCCACCAGTTGATGTCCACCGATGGGGACTACGAGGGGTATTGTTGTAGCAGCCCTGGCTGCTACCGCGGCGGTGGTGGTGGTGAGATTTATGAGAGGGAAGGGAGGAGGCAAGATAGGTGTAGAGATGGGACCCAGGTTACAATAGATCATTGTAAAGAGAGGGGTTATGATGTGGTCAATGTGAGGCGTATAGACCGTCCGAAGTTGTTGATTGATACGATGTGTACCTTGACTGACCTGGACTACGTGGTGTTCCATGCGCGTCCGGATCCTCTAGAGTAACTCTCTAGAGTGATCTCCTAAAGTGGATGATCGGACGGCTGTGGTTAAGCCTCACCAAAACGACGTTGTTTTGGTGAGGACTTTAAAAAAATAAATAAATAAATAAAAATCCAGTTTTTTTCCCGAATTCAAAATTCCCCCCAGGCTGAAGAATATCATTCGAGCGGGAAGAAGCAGAAGCAGACCTGCGAAAGAAAGAGAGAGGGAAGAAGAGTTAGAAAGGCAGAGCTCCGTCGTGCATCCGGCTTACCGTCGTCATCGCCGTCCATGATCGCTTTGAACTCAGAGAGAAAGGTATCCCGTTGAACTCCATAGAACGAGCAGTACAAATGTCTTCTCTTTCCATAAATCTATGTATGTATATATGTATATATGTCAACAGTGGTGAATGATGTAGAATGTATCTGAGCTATTTGTGTTGTTATCATCAACTGCAACCTGCAAAACCAGTAGAACCCATGTCAAGATTTGTAAAAAAATAGCTCAGATATGTATATATGTCATATATAATTTTTTTAAATTGTATTTTATGCCCGTATCTTGACTATAAGATGTTTGGTCTGCATTGTGGGACTTCAACCTTGCACCTAACAAACTTCCAGATTTGTTTATCTTCCAGATTTCATGTTAGTTTATTTTTAGTTTATCTCATTAAAATGTCAAGTGTTTTTTAGTTTATTTAACTTCTAGATTTGATTTGATTAATTTTTATTTTTATTTTATTTTGTTCTTTGCAATTACTGGAAGTTTCTTGATCTGTCTAAATTGAAAAGGATTAGCCTTAAATTAAAGCTTTGGTGATGTATAGTTGATGAGAAGTAACCTCACAATTGAAAATCAATTATTAATTTAGGAAGTGTCTATTGTGCTTGTTTTTCCTTTTGTCAATTTGGTTTCTAATTAAATGTGAGGAAGAAGAAGAAACTTAAAATGTTTATTATAGAAAATGAACTCTTAGTTAGCAAACATGGGATTTCAGATTATAGAAAATGACTAGTTAGAAATATGGAAAGGTAGCTGATGCTTTACTAGTGAATTTATCTGCTTCATTTCTTATTTGGCCTGATATGGTCTACTAATTATTGATCATAAGAGAGTAAAAATTATTAATTAGTAGAATTGTTCCTTGTTTGTTTCCATCGATGTATTCCGTCCATGGAACCTATCAAGTATTGCTTAACAATGCAAGTAGTTATCACTCGCAAGCTTCAAATAGTCCCGCATGTAGTGAAGTAATTTTTTTTTTCACATTTTCTCTTTTATTTTGTCATTCATTCATTTAAAGTTTCATTTTATTTTATGGTTTCTTTGATGTAATATTATTTTATTTTTTTGTAGGTACTACGTGGTCGTGGGCGTGGTCGTGGTCGTGGGCGTGGCCGTGGGTATGGGGATGTGGATCACACGCCAACATCTTAGCATTATTTTGTTTAGGGAATTTTTGTGAAATTTTTGTTGGATATGTAATATTCAAAACCTTTCATCAAATTTTTGTTGCTGAAACTTTGGTTGGAATGTTGAAAATTTGATTAATTTTATGAAACTGTTGCTGAAATAGAGTTGATGAAATGTTATTGAAATTGTTGCCGAAATTTTGCTGAAATGGAGTTAAAATGTTGCTGAATTTGTTGCTCAAAATTTGCTGAAATTGAGTTGAAATGTTGCTGAAATTCAGTTAAACTGTTGCAGATTTTTTGCTTGAATAATGCTCAAATGTTGCTTAAATTCTGTCTAGATGATGCTTAAATTCTGTCTGGATGTTGCTTAAATTCTGTCTGTCTTTAAATGTTTGGATGTTGCTTAAATTCTGTCCAGTCATATATTTCAATGTTTTGGGGATTATGATGGTTTATTCTTTGGTCGAAATTTGTTTTCATTTGAGCCAGGTTCAAGCTCATATTGGGTCACCACTGATATGCATCATCCAGTTTTCAAGATGACTATAACAATTCGCAATGAAAACCCCGATGATATCCAGATCTACCCATATGTGTATATAAGGGTAATGTTTTGTTAACAATAATGTGAAAGTTGTAGTTTAACCATAGTGCACGTAGAAAACATCAACCATATCACTTTTTGATAGGTAACGGAGAAGTGTTGGAGGCTTAACATTCATGAGCCAATTATCTGGGCTTTTGCGAATTTCTGCAATAATCTTCAACCTGTAAACCTACAATCATCTCAAGTCAATAATAAATTTACACCTTCAACCTGTTCATTGAAGTGGCAGCGTACATATTTGGCAGCATACACCTTCAACCTGTAAACAATCCCCTTTTGGAATTGGAATTTTGAGCTATATTATAAAAACTTAGGCTTATAATTTTGGGGATTTCAAAGGAACAGAACAAGATGGAGAAAAATCCTCTATCCCTTCTCTCCCTCTCTTTAATATAGACACAAACAAATTAATAGCATATTCAGTTTTCAATTTAGCCATCTTTGTTTCCTTATTACTATATAACATTCAGATATAGTGCCCACCCATGCAATAAAATGGATTCTGTGTTTCCTAAAATTTTCTTTCTGAATGGTGAATTTAGTTACAGAAGTCCTGTTTGTGTATTCTTACTGCTAGTAGTCCAGTTTGACTTAAATTCACTATTTTAATTTCTAACAAAGAATAAAATCCTAATTCAACTAAAATATTTGACTTAATAGAGTCATTTTCTAAAAGTGACACCTCCTGATATTGAAATTAAATCAACAAAGGTTCTCAAAAAAAATAAATTAATTAAATCACCAAAGAGGCAAACCCTATATCAATGTGTATGAGTATGAGTATCCAGTGTCATATAATTTAACTTACACACAGATTAACAGCCCATTTCAGGCCCATTACACACAGATGCATATATATATATAAAATTTCTTTGATAAATATATATAAATATATTCATAAATTTCTATTACATACTGTTATCTACACACAGATGCATATATATATATATATATAAATGCCCATTTCTTTGATTTAAATTACACACAGATGCGTATATATATACAGTTCAGTTCCTCTAAGCATAGATTTGAAATAAATCATGTAGAAAGTCTCAAATCAAAACCGTAAGATCATATTTTTTGATTTTTTCCCTAATTTTTTGAATCAAAGCCCTAATATTTGAAGTTTCGACCCTGAACGAACCTGTGGTTTTTTCTTTCAATCTGTTGGAGTATGGTGACCCAGGTGTGGCAGCGGCAGCGGCGACGGCGACGGTGGCGAGTCGGATGTCGAAAACTCTCAGCCCTTCTCTCTCTCTCTCTCTAATTTCAGATCTGTATTTCCATTTCAAATCCCCGAATCTGGATTTTTTTTTTATTTTTTATTTTTGAAAGTCCTCACCAAAACGACGTCGTTTTGGTGAGGCTTAACCATAGCCGTCCGATCATCCACTTTAGGAGATCACTCTAGAGAGTTACTCTAGAGGATCCGGACGCGTTCCATGCGGCTATTAGCTCCATGGGCTCCATCGCAATTCAAATATATCATATATGAATTTCTTTTGAGTCTCGCTTATTTTCAAAGGTAGAATTGTCAGAGTTCATAATGAGTGGTTTAATAGCGAGGAGATTATTAGTAAAGGGATCGATAGTGAAGGGATTAAGTAAAATTGTATTTGTTTTGATGATAGTTGTTAATGTAGAAATTATTAAATTATTTTTATATAAAATAATAAAATATAAAAAATTAAACATTAATGTTTAAAAAGAATTCCCAATATGTAAAAAATAAAAAAAAAATTTAATCCCCTCACTATTTTTCTAATACTACCTCCACATCTTCTATCTTAATCCCCCTTTCAACCTCCATCCTCTTCCATCCTAATCCATTCCCCAACTCTATAAACAAACACAACACTAAAAAATCTCACCTTCATCCGAATCCCATCATATCCTTTACACTCCAAAACAAACGGGACCTTATGTCTATTTAGTTGATAGATTTGAATATGAATTTAAATAAAGAAAGAATAAAAATTGATGAAATATGAATAAAAATTTATTTTTCAAATCAAATACTACAATTTTTTCGCACATGCGATGACACCCATTATTATGGTTAGACCAACCCAGGTAAATAAGTTGTCTCCAGTTCTTTGATGGAATCTTTTTTTTTTTTTTGGATCAGGAAAAAAAGGGCTCTGAGGTGTCATCACGGCCCCTGTGGGTCCTGACCCCGGGATAACCAGTTGCCAGTCAGGAATTAACCCCCACCAAGTAAAGAACCCACCACTGGGGCACTGTGTAGAACTCAACTATACGCACCACATCGCCGAGGGTTCGAACCGGAGTACAGAAAAGGGGTTTTCAAAGAGAACACTTCCATCTCCTTCCAGGATTCGACCCTGGATGATATCTGGAGAGACAAGTTACTTTCTCCACTAGGCCACCATCCCCGGTGGTCAGTTCTTTGATGGAATCTGTGCACACAAAATTTGTTACACTAATCCTCAGAATATTTGATTTGTTAAATGACAGAAAAGCATTTATACACGTGATCTCAAAATGTGATTTTTCGTTATATTTTGATTTTTCAAATATGCACATTATTTTAGTTTGATCCTCAAAATATATGTTTTATTACATTTGATCTTCAATTTTTAATTTTGTTGTAAAGTTTTAATTGATATTTAAATTGAGACTAAAGGGTACTGTTTCACATATTAAAAAGATTAAAGTGCAAAAATTAAAAAATTAAGGACTGAAATTATAGTAGATCAAATACTTTGAATACCATTAAATGTAATTAATCCATTTCTTCCAAGTTCTTGCGACAACTGAGTAGGATCATCGGATCAGTTTTGACATCCTGGTTTATGTGTGCAAAATTACCTCAGGAGTATTACATTCGGCATGTAGACGGTTGTACTTTGGATTCAGAGACCGAGTTTCTCACTGGGAACCTTGTGGTCTCAGCTTGAGTGATTCTCAGACAATTTCAGACCCATAAAATCATGAGTTTATTCGGAAAAAAGAAAAAGAAAAAGAAAAAAAAAACTATCCCAGCCTTTGTATCGTAGACACATCTCTGTAAATACATCAACAATGTCTGTTAGTTTGTCAGTTTGTCAATTTCATATAGATGGCGAAATACTAGATTCTGATTACGATGTTTTTGATATGTTTAGATACAGATCATCAAGTATTTGTATTATCACTTCAGATCACTTAATAAATACCACGGATGGAACTAGGTAGTAATTACAGGATATTGAATTCTTAAATTACTAGAATTCTAGACCGAGGCCAATCAAATCTTCTATTGTAACAAGAAAATATTTAAAACTATAGTACTAGTATTACAACAATTTGTATTTATAGAGCATAGATAAAGAAAACGGACCAAAAATGGAGAAACTCATAAATGCTATCTTAAGTGTGGAAAGAGTACGACCGAGCTACGGCAGCGCGGATCGTGGCGGAACCTGCGGGAGCCACACCATTTTCTTCATCTGAATTGTTCCCCGGCCCACCATGCGCGACCGAGCTGGATTTATCGACCGGAGCGTGGGCTAAGGCATATGCCGGGCCGAGCTGAGACTTGGCTAGATGTTCAGTTGGATCCGTAGTGGTACGAGTGGATCGAGCCAATGACAACCCGGATTGGCTTTGGGCCGGGGAAAAGGCCGGTACGCTTCTCGGTCCGTTAGCCCGAAAGGACCTCCTTCAGCTCGGTCTTGAGGGTCGCGGTTGAGTTCCTTTCCAAGGGACAGATCAGCCACGATATCTCGGTTGGGCGTGCCACCTGGACCAATGGTGTGACAAAAGGGAAACCCACTCCTGACACACGTCAATACCGTTTGGCAGTTCCATACGCACTGTTTGGAGGTTTTGGCCTTTACACGCGTAAGGTAGGGAGAGGCGAGCACTGCCACTTGTCTAGAGAAGGACAGCAGAGGTAGTGCGCGCACAATCCCTGTGGCTGCATGGCTAGCCTAGAAAAAGGGAGGAAGGATAACGTTGGAGGTATCCTATTCGAACAATTCTCACACACTCTCTCTCTCTCTAACGGTATTCTCCTTCTTCTTCAGGTGATCTGACTTGATCGTCGGAGGGTCTATTCAGCAACACACTGCCGGGCGGCTCACCGTTTCTCTTTTTCCAGGTCCGACACCGTTATGCGAAGGTTGAGTTCAAGGAGTGCGGAAGGCAAAGGATATTTCATCCCCGTACAATTGGCGCCGTCTGTGGGAAGACTTTGATACTCAAACCTTGCTCTTCAAGCTTCTTCGACCGTTTCCATGGCTAACAACGACAAAACTCCACTGTCCGTCGTCAATGGTGTCACACCAGAGTCTGTCCGACGGAGAGAAGGCCCACCGAATGTTCTAGCCATGGTGGGCCTCGAGACTTCTTTGAGAGGTGCGCGAGACAAACGCGGGAGGAGTACTGATCACTCGAAGAGTCCAGAGGGCCGTCGACGGCGGGAGGAGTCCCGTGCACAGCACCTGGAGCACAAACTCAAAGACCAGGACGCCCTCATTCGCAAGATGGCGGCTAAGATGGAGATGTTGAAACGCCAGATTAAGAGGAAGGGTGTTGTTAGAGAGGGCAACCTCAGTGAGCGCACCCCGTCTCCTCATTCTCGTAATCGCCCCCAGGAAAGGACGCACTCTCTCTCTATCACCAGGGAACTACGGCATTGGAGACTCCGACCCAAGATAAGGCAGGTCCCTTACTCACGACAGCACCTACCGTCCCTCGCGCCCATCGTCGACGTCACGATACTCTTTTTCCACCCGTTTTGGAGACCTGAGGGACGTGTTAGAGAAGAGGGCGCGCCATAGAGAGACTCGGAGATTGCCGGCTTTGCAGAGGCTGAGCACCCAAATCCGTTGTAGTAAAGAAGTAGCAATGCCAGTGCCCAGGGTAGTGGCCCCTACGCTAGTGGACAAAGAATTGGCGAGACTCACGGCTACGCCGTTGTCTCTAAAAATCAAGAGTACATCACTCCCTGTCGGATTCCACCAACCTAAGTTCACCTTGTACGACGGCAAAACGGATCCGTACATGCACGTGAGTCATTACCGGCAAGTAATGGCTGGACACCTGCGGAATGACGCCTTGATATGCCTGATATTCCCAGCAAGCTTAGGAGAATTGGGCCTAAAATGGTTCGAAAGGCTTCCGGAGGGGAGTATCAAGGGGTGGCAGCAATTAGCGGAGGCCTTCGTCACTAGATTCAAAACCAACACTCGAACACCGAAAGAGGTCGACCATCTTCTGGGCGTCAAGATAGAGTCTGGGGGTTCGTTGAAGGCATACAACGCGAAGTACTTGGAAACTTACAATGAGATCATTGCCTGCCCCACCAATCTGGCGATCACTCAATACAAGCGGGGTCTCCCAGTCGGACATTGGCTGCGAGATTCGCTTACAATGCACCAACCCACAACCATGGAATCCTTGATGCAACGGATCAATGAACACATTCGTGTGGAGGATGATGCCGCTTCCGCGACCGAGAAGGCTAATCCGGTCGCTGCGGACAAAAGGGTTGCAGGGAAGGTTCACTCGGTTGGACGAGAGGACAACCGCCCAAACGACCGGTCAAAAGATCAACGTCGTGGCTCAAATCGCGATGATAGTAACAAAGGTCGCAGAAGCGACTGAGCTAACGCTCCCCGTGACGAGGAGGAAGATGCCAAGAGAAAATTGAAGGCGCGAACCGATATCACCACGGTCTTTAAAAGCCCTATCTACCGCATCCTAAGTGAGATCCGAGGTGAGCCTTTCGTCCGCTGGCCGACCAAGTTGGGGAGTGCATAGAGAGGCTTCAACTCAAGATATCGCTACACCTTCCATGAGGAACGGGGGCACCGAACGGAGGACTGCTTGCCGCTCAAACAACATTTAGAGGAGTTAGTGGCGGCGGGACATCTTGACCAATACATAGATGGGGGTATGAAAGCTGCTCCACCAGGCAAAACTGAGCCAAACAGGCTAGCCTCCCTTGAGGCAGCGCCCCAAGGCATAATCAATGTCATCCATGGCATCATTAAACTGACAAGGGTCTGCAAGCTAAGAGGAATGATTAAGAAAGCCGAGCACATGAGGGAAGTTCTCTCCGTTCAACCCGCTGTGAAGCAAGGAAAAACCGAAGAAAAGGATATCCTTACCTTCTCAAGTAAGGACTTGGAGAGAATTCAGATGCCCACAATGACGCTCTAGTAGTGACTTTTCGCGTCAAAGACTTCGATATCAAGAGGATCTTGGTTGACCAGGGGAGTTCGGTCGAGATCATGTATTACGACGCGTTCAAGCAAATGAAGTTACAGGACAAGGACTTGGCCCCTGCGACGTCTCCTCTGGTTGGCTTCAACTCTCAGCCAGAATGGCCGGTAGGAAAGATCATACTGCCGGTCAAGGCGGGCTCGGTCATAAAGTAAGTTGAATTTTGGGTGTTTAAGGTCCTATCAACCTACAACTTAATCTTGGGCAGAGGCTGGTTGCATGCCATGCAAGTAGTAGCATCAACCTACCATCAGGTTCTGCGCTTCTCGGCGCCAACCGGGCAAATAGAAAAGGTCTAAGGAGATCAGGTGATGGAAAAACAGTGCTTTGTCGCGGTGAACGGCAGCCGAGCCGCCAAAGGGTTTGTCCAAATAATAGAGGGACCGGAAGGAAAGGAAGTCTTGGAAGACGTGGGGAGAAAGGCCAAAGAGAAATCAATTGAAGATTTGGTGGAGGTGCGCGTGGACGAGAATGATCCAAATAAGTTCTTTCTCTTGGGTTCATCCCTATCCAGCGCAAAGCGGCATGAGTACGTTGACTTCCTGATTTCCAATATGGAAGCCTTCGCATGGACGCCTTACGATATGCCTACCGTCGACCCAAATTTCATTTGCCACCGGTTAAACGTCTTTCCGAATGCACGGCCGGTCATCCAAAGGACACACCGCTCGACCATGCACCATACCGAGGTAGTGGCGAAGAAAGTCAAGAACTTGTTGGAAGCAGGGGCAATAGAAGAAGTGCAATACCCTCGGTGGATATCTAACACAGTGGTAGTTCCAAAAAAGAACGGCAAATGGCGGGTGTGTGTCGATTATAAGAGAGTCAACTGTGCGTGCCCAAATGATAGCTGATGATGCAGTTCGTTCCCGATGGATGGACTGGACCGATCCAAGCTCCTTGAGCCCACGTCCGAGAGGCGAAACCCACTTGATGACCTGCAAATAAGTTTAGTGGGGAACGGGGTAGTCTCCCAGCGAACCCTCCGACGGGCAAGTTAGCAAATAGAAAAGAGATGAAGTATGTAGAGAGAGATTGGAGATAGAAAAGCTTAACCTTATTTTTGTCTTCGATGCTTGCTTATATCCTTTGGTAATCATTTCACTGTCCCTTTCGACGTGCCCCTTTCGCTGAAAGCCTGTGCTGTAGCTTACCTTGTTCAGGGTAAGGGGGGGCTGCTCTAACGGGAAGGTGTTGTCGTAATAAATGTTGTGATGGGCTGCATTAATGGTGATGTGTTGTGGCAATAACTTTGTAGATCTCTGTCTGCTGATGTGGCCTGTTCTACACCTGTCGTGTGTCCGAATGCCATTGGCCCTTCACGCCCAGTTGGCCTCCAGTTGTCCTGGACTTTACCAACCGGGTTATGCAATGGGGTCCAAATGGTGGGCTTGGGTTTGTTCACTGTGGGCTGTGGCCTTTATGGGCCTATCCATGTCAGTAGTCCCCCATTTCCAAGTGCAGCTTCAGTCCAACGAAGGGAATAGTAATAAGGAAGATGTGCTCAGCCGTCAAGAGAGGTCGAGTTAATGGACCAAGCGGGAAAGGGTCTATCGCGAGAGAGAGCGGCGGCAAGGCGACCATGAGGTGGGCCCGACTGGAAGAGCGGAAGGCTCATCTGCGAGTGCTGACCATTAGGGGAGCTGAGTGGGAAGGTCGGCCGTGAGGAGTGCTGACCAGGTGAAGGCTGAGCAGGCGAGCCGACCGCATGAAGGCCGACCGTGTGAGCCGATTGTGAGGAGGGCTGACCGTGTGAAGGCCGAGCGAACGAGCCGACCGCATGAGCTGACCGTGAGGAGGGCTGACCATGTGAAGGCCGAGCAGACGAGCCGACCACGTGAAGGCCGACATAAGCCCGGCAAGTGAGGACCGTGAAGAATAGCGGATGCGGCGGCGTGGGCCGCCGTGAGGAGGGTGACCGTGTGAACACGGCCGCGGGGCGGGGCTCAAAAGGCGGCGTGTGAAATGAGGATTTGAAGTGGAAAAGGCAGAGGAAGGTAGGGAGGTAGTGCATCGTGGCCATACACGTGGCAATATCGTGGGGGGTAAGTTAGGCGTTGGAGCAAAAATGAAACGATAGGTCATTATGGGGTTGAAAAGACAGTTTTGGCGGATGATTTGAAAAGTTTTTAAACTGACGAAAATTAATTGGGATCCTTGGAATACGGGCAAACCGTGGGCTTTTGGCATCGTGCGATTCACTTACTTGTTTACAAAAAACCAAAACATTCCAAGTCTTACTTCATTTGTAGCTCACTATACACCTTTGCAACACTTCTTCAATTCCCTTGCTCCTGCATCAAAAGCGATTCGCAAACATACCTTAGAAATGGCACAAGAAGGAGCTATGAATGTGAAGGTAGACCTTCTTGGAGAGGATGATGCAGAGGAGCTAGCGGCGCAGTATAGGTTAGAAAAGGTGGAGGAGTCGGTGGTGCGGTCCCATGGTTCCGCCATGATAGCAGTGCCAAAGCCAATCAGCCAGGTGGAACCAGACCACTGGCACACGAAAGCTGACAAATCCACGATGATGGTGGCGGAGTTGGAGGCGATCCGCAAAAAGTACCAGATCCCTGCGGAAGTGGAGTTATTGCTGCCAACATCAACGGAAAGGCCGTCTGACGCTAGGGCAGGAGAGTTTTCCCTCTACGAGGAAGCGCTAAAGGGTGGGCTGAGGTTGTCACTGCCGCAAATAGTGGTGGATGTGCTTAACCGTTTAGAGGTAGCACCAGGGCAACTAATGCCCAATGCTTGGAAAATCTTGCTGGCTTGCGCAAGTGCCTGGCCCAAGGCACATGGAGGGGAGGCCATGACAGTGAATGAGTTCTTTGGCTACTACAAGGCCTCAGGGCAGCAGGAGACTTAGGTCACCCTGCAGGCAACGGCAGGGAAGGGTTTGGTGGCGGGGTTGCTAACTTCGATCAAGGGTTGGTGACCCAAGTGGTTCTATGTGTCCACCTCTGGAGAGGCTGGGGTGCGTACGATGTGGAAGGTGCCCACCAGATCTATGGAGCCAAAGTTAGGGGCAGAAGCAGAGGAAAGAATAAAGAAAGTGAAGACCTTGAGGGAGAAGGAGGGGGCCAAGTGGGACGAGCTCGTGCAGCCATCGGCATTGTTCGAGGCAGGGTTGGGTCCAAGGTAGAGTAGTGAGGACCTCGACTGAGCAGAGTTGGAGGCGAGGAGAAGGGCTCAGGAGGCGGAAGATCAAGCCATCCTGGCTAAAGCCCAAAAATTCAAGGAGTCCCAGGCCGCCCGACCGCCAAAACCGGTTGTAAGGGAGAGGATTCGCCCTCGCCCCAAACCCTTGGGAGAGAAGAACTTGGGCGAATTTGTGCCACTACCGCTCCCAAAAGACCCTTTGAAGGAGTGGTCTCTGAAAGAGATGGAGGCGTTGGGCGTGGGGAAGAAGAAGAGGTTGAGGCGGAGTGAGGAGGAGCCTGCCCAGAAAAGGAGGAGGGAGACAAGTGTGAAGGAAATCAGTGCTGCAAAGGGGGCAGAGGGAGGAGAATGAGGGGGGAACCCAGGAAGGATGGGTGGCCCAGAAGTGGTGGATGTTGCTTCGGAGGTGAGAGAGGTGGTACCAGTGGTGGTGGCAGTCGCCGCAAAGGTCGCGAGGGCCACCCCTGAAGGGTAAAGAAGGGAAGTGCAGCACCATGGGGGATCTGTACCCCAAGGAGGGGGGGTCAGTCTGGCCATAGCGATCTACCACGCTCGCGTGGTGGCTGGGCGGCTGGAGGGAGAGAAAGGCCCAGCTAGGGCAGAGGCAGACCGCTTGGTGGGGATCGTAGAAGAGGCCGCCCTACGCTCGGCCTCAAGATTCAACGAAGCTGAGCTGCTGAAGAGGTTATGCTCCGCCCAAATGGAGGTAACCACCTTAGCAGGGGCCCTGCTGAGGAAAGTGGGGGCTGTTAAACTTAAGGCAGATGAAGCCAAGGCCCAGCTTGCAAAATTGAAGAAGGAAAGTGCAAGTTGGGAAACTGCCCAAGCTGATCTACAAACTGCCAAGGTGGAGCTGGAGAACACCCGCCGCCAGGTGGTGTCACTCGAGTTCCAACTTGCTGGCGAGCGGAAAAAATTGAAGGAGGCCCAAAGAGCTTGTGCCGTGGCGGTGGAGGGACATGAGGAGGCCATGAGCAATAATGAAAAGCTCGTCAGGCAAAAGAATGAGGCCGATGTCAAAGTGGGCGATCTATAGAAGGAGAGGGAGAGGCTTCTGAAGGAGTTGGAAGCAGAGAGATCGTAGGCGTCGGCGGAGAAGAAGAGCCTAAAGAAGGAATTGGAGGAGGAGAAGGCCAAGGCTACATCTGAGAGGGCGACTCTGCAGAAAGAGCTGGACGAAGAGAGGGCGAAGGCAGCCTCTGAGAGGGCGGCTTATCCCGATTTGTGCGTTGCAGCGGTGGAGCAATTCAAAGGGTCGCTCGAATTTCAGATGGCAATTGACATGGCGGTCGCCAGTAGCCTGGCCAGGCGGGAAACTGGGGGGCGGGCCCATGAAGGACGACTGTTGGAGGGAGAACAGAGGCAGAAGTTATTGAGAGCTTCCAGCAGTCGGACTTCTATAAGCACAAAATGGCTGAGTTCTGGGACAGTGGTTGGAAGACGTTCAAGCGCAGAGCTGAAGAGCTGTTCCTAGACTTAGACATCAGTAGTGTGACAATTGGGGAAGACGATGTGGCCTAGACCCCCCTGGATGAAGGTGTTGAAGAAGAAGAGCTTGTATCCAGTGGGGAGGAATGACTGGAGAGGATGAAGAAGAGTTTTTTCTCTCTCTTTTTTTGTTTGGTTGTTTTTTTTTTTTTTTTTAGAATGGATGTAATGAACTTGTGTACATATGTGTGAATGAATAAAATTTCATTTATGTTATCGGTCGATTGCTTGTGCTTGTATATAAATCAATGTGAAATTAGACTTGTATAAAAATCCAATGCGGAGGAAACTAAGGGACTCCCTTATGCAGAGTGAAATTGGACGTATAAAAATTCAATGCAGAACAAAACAAAGAACACCCTAATGCAGAGTGAAGTTAGACTTGTATAAAAATTCAAGAACACCCTAATGCAGAGTGAAGTTAGATTTGTATAAAAATTCAATGCAGAACAAAGTAAAGAACACCCTAATGCTCAAGAGAGTGGTTTGTGGAGTTATGCTAAACGGTGGAGGAAATAATCTGATTAGTAAATGAGACGCGTGAAGACATCTTTGGAGTTTGACTAAGTAAAGAGTGGGGTAAAAACTTTGTCCTGGGATTGTCACTAAGTGTCAAATAGTGACTGAGTGTCTTACTAATGCCATAATTATGAAGTTTCATTGATGATAGGATTATCTCAGTGTGGACCTGGAATTAAGATTGTAAGTAACTGACTCTGGGTCAGCAATAGTGGCACTCAGTTCGGTTGGGACTTGTAATGCTGGGTCTAGGTGGGGGTCGGTCTGGTCGAGTGCGTTAAGCTGAGTCTGGCTGGGGCTTTCATGCTCAGTCTGGCTGAGGCTTTTACTGCTCGGTCTGGACGACACTGTTTAGTGCTCGGTCTGAACGAGGCGTTTAGTGCTCAGTCTGGCTGAGGCTTTTTGGCGCTTGGTCTGAATGAGGCTTTTAGTGCTCAGTCTGGCTGAGGCTTTTTAGTGCTCAGTCTGGCTGAGGCTTTTTGGCGCTCGGTCTGAATGAGGCTTTTAGTACTCAGTCTGGATGAGGCTTTTTGGTGCTCAGTTTGGTTGATGCTTTTTAGTGCTCAGTCTGGATGAGGCTTTTAGTGCTCAGCCTGGCTGAGGCTTTTTAGTGCTCAGTCTGGCTGAGGCTTTTTAGTGCTCGGTCTGAACGAGGCTTGTTGCTACTGTAACCAAAACGTCATTGAGACACCAAATAAACGATTGAGGTATATAAATGTCAGAAAGTTACATTGGCACAAAAGGAAAGAAAATACAATAGCTGAGCAATACAAAAGTAGTAGTTTATTGAAAGTAACGTTTCAAGTGTTCGGCGTTCCAGGGGTGTGGGAGGTCTCGACCATCTAGATCCTGAAATCGGTATGTGCCTGGACGCGGCCTGGCTTTCACAACATAAGGTCCCTCCCATTTGGCTGCCAATTTATCCTCAATCGGATTCTTGGTGGCAAGGGTTGCTTCTCTCAAGACAAGGTCCACAATAGCAAACTCCCTTGGTCGGACTTTGCGGTTGTAGTGTGCTCTCATTTTCTGTTGGTATGAGGCCAATCTGACAGCAGTGGTCTCCCTGAGTTCTTCAATTAGGTCTAGGTCAGCCCTACGGAGTTCTTCGGTGAGTGCTGGATTCGGATGCAAAACCCTGGGGGTGGGCAGACCGATTTCCACAGGAATAACCGCATCGGCGCCATATGTTAGTCAAAAAGGGGTTTCCCCAGTGGTAGTCCGAGCTATGGTGCGGTAAGCCCATAGCACGTTCGGTAGTTCCTCAGCCCAAAGTCCCTTAGTCGCTTCAAGCTTGGTCTTGATGATCTTCAGGAGAGAACGGTTGGTGACCTCAACTTGGCCATTGGCCTAGGGATGACTGGGGGAAGAGAAACATGGTTGAATCTGGAGGTCGGCGCAGAACTTCCTGTACTTGGCGTTGTCAAACTGTTTGCCGTTGTCGGAGACAATGGCCTGAGGGACGCCGAATCTGCAGACAATCGATTGCCAGATGAACCTGGTTGTGTTCCGCTCGATGATGGCCGCAAGGGGTTCTGTCTCTACCCACTTGGTGAGGTAATCAATGACGACAATAGCGAACTTGGTCTGGCCTCGGCCGGTGGGAAGTGGACCAACTAGGTCGATCCCCCATTTGGCGAACGGGTAGGGGCTGCAGAGTGTGATCAGCTCAGTAGGAGGGGCATGTGGGATGTTGGCAAAACGTTGACACTTGTCGCATTTGAACACAAAATCAGTGGCATCTTGATTGAGAGTCGGCCAGAAATAACCAGTGCGGAGTATTTTGTGGGCTAAAGACCTGCCGCTTAAATGATTGCCACAAATTCCTTCATGGATTTCTTGCATCACATAGGTTGCTTGGGCCGGGTTGAGGCATCGCAGATATGGTCGTGAGAAACCATGTTTGTACAAGACGCCACTGACCAGGACATAGTTGGACGACCTAGCCCTGACCTTGGCAGCCTGCTGTTGGTCATCTGGGAGTTCTCCTATTGTCAAGAATAGGAGGATGTCGGATGCCCAAGGGATGGGTTCATTTTGGAGGAACTGCACTTCTTGGAAGTCGGGTAAGATGGCTGGGTGGGCTAGGTATTCAAGACGGACGCCGTGGCTGAGGTCGGACTGGTCTGCAGAGGCCAACTGAGCCATTTCATCTGCCTTGGAGTTTTCTGCCCGGGGTATGTGCTTGATGTGGAAGGTATTGAAGAGGCGAACAAGAGGGAGTGCCAGATCCCTGTAAGACTGCATTGTGTCCTCCTTGGCGTCGAATTCCCCCGTGATCTGGCCAACGATGAGCTGGGAGTCACTGAACACCCGAATATGGCTGACACCGATGTCCTTGGCAAGGCTGAGTCCCACTATCAAGGCCTCATATTCGGCCTCATTGTTACTGGCATCAAACAAGAGGCAGAGAGCACATTTGAAATAGCCACCCTCAGGAGAGGTGAGGATGAGGCCAGCCCCACTACCTTCCCTGCGGGACAACCCATCGATGTTGAGAGTCCAAGAATGGGGGTCTTCTGGCTCGGTAGGAGTTGGTGGGGGTGGAAAGGTAGTGGTTGGGGTCGGGTTGGTGAACTCCAGGATGAAATCAGCTATGGCTTGTCCCTTGATTGCTGTTCGAGGGTGGTAGGAGATATCAAACTGGCTGAGTTCTACCGACCACTGCATAAGTCGGCTAGAAAATTCTGGTTACTGCATAACCTTCTTCAGGGGTTGGTCAGTGAGGACTACTATGGAATGGGCTTTGAAGTAAGGACGAAGTCGTCTGGAAGCGGTGACCAAGGCCAGGGACAATTTTTCTAGCAATGGGTAATTCTGCTCCGCTCCCCTGAGAGCTCAACTGATGTAGTAGACCGGCCGTTGGACTGAGCTGTCTTCCCTGATAAGAGCTGCACTGACTGCGGTGCTTGACACTACTAGATAGAGGAAGATGGTTTCGCCCGTAACTGCCTGTGAGAGGAAGGGAGGATTGGCCATGCATTGCTTTAACTGCTGAAAAGCCTCTTCGGATTCGGTTGTCCATTCAAAAGTCTGCCGAATAACTTTAAAGAATGGTAAGCACTTATCTGTTGCGCGGGAGATGAAGCGGTTGAGGGTCGCCACTCGGCTAGTGAGTCTTTGAACTTCTTTGACCGTTCTGGGTGTCTGCATTTCAATCAAGGTCTTGATCTTCTCGGGATTGGCTTCAATGCCGCGCTGGCTGACCATAAAACCCAAGAACTTTCTAGATCCTACGCCGAAGGCGCACTTCTCTGGGTTGAGTTCCATTTGGTACTTGCGGAGGGTGGCGAAGGTTTCTCGGAGGTCTGACAGATGGTCAATGGAGAGTTTGCTTTTGACCAGCATGTTGTCGACGTATACTTCCATGTTCCGACCTATCTGGTGTTAGAAAACTGCATTGACTAGCTGTTGGTAGGTGGCCCCAGCATTCTTTAGTCCGAACGGCATCACACGGTAGTGGTAAGTTCCTCGATCGGTAATGAAGGAGGTATGTTCTTGGTCGGACGGGTGCATCAGGATTTGGTTGTATCCAGAAAAAGCATCCATGAAACTGAGCATCTGATGACCGGCTGTGGCGTCGACACGCAGATCGATACATGGAAGAAGGTAGCTGTCCTTGGGGCGGGCTCAGTTCAGGTCAGAGTAATCGACACAAAGTCGCCATTTGCCGTTGTTTTTGCGGACTAGGACCACGTTTGACAACCATTTAGGGTAGTCTACGTTTGTGATAAACTGGGCCTCAAGGAGCTTGTCGACCTCTGTTGCAATAAGAGTATTGCGCTCTGGATGGAAGATGCACTGCTTCTGGAGGTAAGGTCGGAAATGAGGTTCGATACTGAGACAATGGGTTATAAAGGATGGGTCAATACCCGGCATGTCTGAATGGGTGCAAGCCAATACATCTTTGTGCTCGGTCAGAAGGGCAGTAAGGTCAGTCTTGGCTTGGGGAGATAGCTAACTGCCGATCTTGGCTGTTTCCATTGGGTTAGTGGGGTCGATGGGAACCTCAATGAGCTCCTCAACAGGTTCTCCTCTGACCGGTTCATCTTCGTCTCGGACATCAAGTCCTTCAATAATCATGGCCTCCTTCAGTTTAATTTCCTTGAGTGAGGCAACGTAGTATTCTCTGGCCACGGTTTGTTCTCCCCTCACTGTTCCGACCCCGAGATCAGTGGGAAACTTGATGGCCAGGTGGTAGGTGGAGGTGATCGCTTGGAAGGCGTTGAGGGTAGTGCGACCAAGGATGATGTTCTAGGCAGAAGGGCAGTCGACAACAAGGAAGGTAAGCAACTTCGTGGTCTGTCGTGGATATTCGCCGATGGTGATGGGGAGATCAATGGAGCCGATGGAGGTCACCCGGTCGCCAGTGAAACCGACCAAAGGGGTTTGGAAGGAAGACAGACTTTCCTCTCCAATCTTGAGCTGGCGGAAGCAATTGAGGAATATGATGTCTGAATAGCTTCCATTGTCGATGAGAACTCATCTGACCTTGTAATTGGAGAGGATGGCAGAAATGACGAGAGGATCATCATGAGGATAACGGATGCCTGTACAGTCGGCGTCCGTGAAGATGATGGGCTCTCATCGCTTTGAAATTTATTTGAATTCGGTCTACCATGGCGACTGCCTTTTCTGAGCCCTGCCTTATTTTTCTAAGTTCTGTCTTCTGAGCCGAGCGAGATGGTCCCCCACAAGCAAGACCACCTGAAATAACTCTAATTTCACCAACGGGTGGATGGGGATTACCTTGTGGCCGAGGTTGTTGAGGGGGTCGATCATGGCCTTGATGCGGTTGAGCTGGTAGCCGCGGTGGGGTGCACCGGCGATTGTCTCTGTGGGGGTCGGTTCTTTGCCTCTGCTGAGGGCGGGTGTCTGTGAACCGGCTTAAACGCCCCTAGCAAATGAGGGTCTCCACCTGATCCTTAAGGTTGATGCAGTCATCAGTGTTATGGCCATGGTCCTGGTGGAAACGGCAATATTTGGACTGGTCTTTCCGGTTGGAAGGGTTCCGTGGAAGGGGAGGCCATTTGAGGGGGTAGTCTCATTGGATCTGGTTGAGGACATGTTCCATGGGGAAATTGAGGGGTGTATACCGCTCGAACCGACCGGGCGGTCGGTAGTCTTCCGATCTGCCTGAATGGTCTGTATAGCGGGGTGTTTGGCTATTATACTGGGCGTTTCTGGGTTCTGAGTCTTTTCTCTTTTCTCTGGGGGTCGGGTTTTTAATTGTTAGATCCTGCCGAGCGGCTAATGAATCCTCGGCATTCATGTATTTTTGGGCTTTGGAGAGTAGGACTGCCATTGAGGTCGTGGGGTTTTTAGAGAGGGAGAAAAGGAAATCAGACGACCGCAGACCAGCCATAAAAGCTGTGAGGATGACCTTATCGTCATTTTCTGCAACTTGCAGGGCTTCGGTGTTGAAGCGAGTAATGAAGCTGCGCAGTGATTCCCTCTCGGTCTGACAAATATTGAAGAGTTGGGTAGCCGGGCGTCGCTGGCGTTGGGCTCCGATAAAATGGCTCAGGAAAGAGTCACTGAGATGCTGAAAATGTGGAAACAGAGTCTGGTGGTAACTGGCTAAACCACAACCGAGCCTACCCCTTCAGTGTCACGGGAAAAGCTCGGCACATGATCTCGTCAGGGAAGGCATGAAGAATCATGAGGGTGCGGTAGGTCTCCAGATGGTCGATCGGGTCCGTCATCCTGTCAAAGGAGTCGATGGAAGGCATTTTGAACTTGGCGGGCAGGGGTTTGTCTCGGATGGAGGCAACAAATGGTGAGTTTGCCGTAACGGAGGGCTTATGCTGAATGTTCTGCATAACTCCTTGGAGTTGAAGCTTCATGGCTCGGAGTTTAGCGTCCTAGAGGGGAATGTTGTCGTCACCAGAGGGAGATAGGTGTTGGACGCTGCTGGCTTCTCCCTCGGGGGCCGGTGCTGTGACTGATGGGTGTGGGGGTGGAGGTAGTGGATTTATATGTGGGTGAGGGGGTTGCAAACCTCCCAAGCTAGGTGGATTGGGTTGTAGGGAAGTATGGCTCAGAGTTCGTTCTAGATTGGAAGGAATATCTAGAGGTGGTGGTGGAATATGGAGGTTTCTTTGGAGTAGAGCATTTATTAGGGCCTGGTTTTGCTCGGCCATGCAGTTGATACTATTGGTAAGTTCGATGAAATACTGTGGTGGGTTGTCTGGATTGGGAAGGTCGGTTTGGTGGTCGGCAGCATTATGGTGGGAAGCCATGGATCTAGTCGTGACCATACACCTTGATGGATGAGATGGAAAGGTTGGTGGAACAGGGTCTCCGGCGGCAATGAACACAACTGGCGCACAGACAAACCAGTTCCCACAGACGGCGCCAACTGATGATGCAGTTCGTTCCCGATGGATGGACTGGACCGATCCAAGCTCCTCGAGCCCACGTCCGAGAGGCGAAACCCACTTGATGACCTGCAAGTAAGTTCAGTGGGGAACGGGTCCCCCAGAGAACCCTCCGACGGGCAAGTTAGCAAATAGAAAAGAGATGAAGTATGTAGAGAGAGATTGGAGATAGAAAAGCTTAACCTTCTTCTTGTCTTTAATGCTTGCTTATATCCTTTGGTAATCATTTCACTGTCCTTTCCAACGTGCCCCCCTCGCCGAAAGCCTGTGTTGTAGCTTACCTTGTTCAAGGTAAGGGGGGGCTGCTCTGACGGGGAGGTGTCGTAATAAATGCTGTGATGGGCTGCATTAATGGTGATGTGTTGTGGTAATAACTTTGTAGATCTCTGTCTGCTGATGTGGCCTGTTCTACACCTGTCGTGTGTCCAAATGCCATTGGCCCTTCACGCCCAGTTGGCCTCTAGCTGTCCTGGACTTTACCAACCGGGTTATGCGATGGGGTCCAAATGGTGGGCTTGGATTTGTTCACTGTGGGTTGTGGCCTTTATGGGCCTATCCATGTCAATAGCTTTCCCCTCCCACGAATCGACCAGCTAGTAGAGTTGACCGCTGGCCATCAGAGGTTTAGCTTCCTAGATGTATATCGCGGCTACCACCAGATAGCCATGTATGAACTAGACCGAGAGATCACATCGTTCACTACTCCTAGAGGCCTGTATTGTTATAAAGTCATGTCGTTCGGACTGAAAAATACTGGGACAACTTTTCAAAGGATAGTGACCAAGATGTTCGCTCCCCTTCTTGGCCGTACCATGGAGGCCTACATCGACGACATGGTGGTAAAGAGTAGGGAAAAGTCTCAACACCTCGCCGACCTAGCAGAGATGTTCACTATACTTAAACATCACAAGCTTCGTTTAAATGCCTCTAAATATGCCTTTGGCGTCGGCATCGGAAAGTTTCTGGGTTTTTTGGTCACGAACTGAGGGATAGAAGTCGACCTATCCCAAATAAAGGCCATACAAGAGCTAGAGCGCCCGAACTCCACAAAGAACGTGCAACATCTTGCCGGGATGGCAACCGCGCTGAACAGATTTATAAGCCAGTCTTCAGATCATTGTAGGCCCTTCTTCAAAACTTTGAAGGCCAAGTTCTTCTGGGATGACGAGTGTGACCGTGCACTGGCGGATCTAAAAGTGTACCTTTTCACAGCCCCTATCCTAGTTACGCCAAAACCGGGTAAAGAACTGTATCTCTACTTGGCAGTCTCTCAACATGCGGTGAGCGCCATTCTAGTCCACGCTGAAGGCATCCAGCACCTACCTATCGTCTATATAAGCAAGACCTTGCTCTCTGCTGAATCAAGATATCTGCCGCTAGAAAAATTAGCCCTGGCCTTGATGATGGCTTCGAGAAAGCTGGCGTACTATTTTTATGCTCACACAATAGTTGTGCTAACCGAGTTCCCGCTTAAGGTGTTCTTTGAAAAGGCAGACTTTACCGGGAGAATTTTGAAATGGGCCGTGGAATTGGGGCAGTATGACATCAAGTTCCGACCGCGTACTGTGAACAAAGCTCAAGCTCTTGCAGACTTTGTGGCGGAGTTTGCCCCCGGAATGCATCCGGCTTGCCCAGTTGATTTGGGTAGTGCGGATTTGGCATAGCCCATGGCTCAGGCAATGGAGCCAAGTGTTGAATCACGAATGGAAGAAGTGCAAATGGCAGCCGAACTAGAAAAGCTAGATAATTCATCAAAAGACAAACCCAACCAAGACATGGAAAGAGACCAGAATGAATCGACCGGAACCATGGAGTTGAGAAGCTCGCAAAACTCATCGGATTGCTGGAAGTTGTTCATTGGCGAGATGTGGAAGCTGTTCGTCGATGGGGCCTCCAACAGGCATGGCGCTGGGCTGGGTATCGTGCTGACTTCCCCGGACGGGCTGGTTATTGAGCAGGCAATTACACTCAGCTTTCCAGCGTCTAACAATGAGGCGGAGTATGAGGCCCTCTTTGCCGGACTAAGAAGTGCATTGAGAATGAAAGCGTTAGCCCTTATGGTATTCAGCGACTCTAAGCTGGTGGTCAATCAGGTCTCTGGAGAGTATGAAGCCAGGGATAAAAGAATGGCGAAGTATCAGGCGCTGGTGCGTGCAGAGATCAAGAAGTTCGCCGCCATAAGAGTAGAACAAATCAACCGTGAAGAAAACAACACAGTTGACAAACTGGTCGGCCTTGCATCTACGCAAACAGTTTTCCCTAATTCCTTAATGATAGAATTCTTACCTCGGCCAAGCATTGAGGAACCAGAAGTGTCCGAGGTACTCTGCATCGACTTGGGACCTTCCTGGATGGACCCCATCATCCCCTTCCTAAAATATATAATTCTACCAGAAGAAAAGAAGATAGCCAACAAGATCCGAGCTAAGTCAGAGCGGTTTTGGCTCTCTCCATCCGAAGCCTTATACAATAAGTCTTTTACCGGGCCGTATCTGAAGTGCGTCCACCCCGACAAGGTGGAAGCTTTCCTCTATGAGATCCATGAAGGCATCTGTGGAAGTCATACTGGGGGTAGGTCTTTAGCTTACCGAGCAATTTCCCAAGGTTATTGGTGGCCATGCATGCAGGCAGACGCACAAAAATACATTCGCAGGTGTAAAAAATGTCAAAAATTTGTTCACCAAATCCACCAACCAGCCAGAGAATTGCTCCCCCTCACAAGTCCTTGGCCGTTCGCGCTCTGGAGATTGGATATTGTTGGACCGCTCCCAGCAGCTCCGGGCAATTGCAAATTCTTCATCGCCGCTACCGACTACTTCACCAAGTGGGTTGAGGCCGAGCCGTTGACAACCATAAAGGAAAAAGATGTGAAGAAGTTTGTTTGGCAAAACGTCATCACCCGCTTTGGTATACCGAAGGCCCTCATATCAGATAATGGCACTCAGTTCGATGGGAAACTCTTTTGCGAATTTTGCGAGGAGTTAAAGATTTGAGTTCTACAACTCAACACCAGCCTAACCTTAGTCAAATGGTCAAGTAGAAGCCTTAAACAAGACCATCTTAGACGGGCTAAAGAAGTGGTTAGAGAAAGCCAAAGGAAAGTGGGCTGAAGAACTCCCTAACGTGCTATGGGCATACCGCACTACGCCAAGGCGATCGACCGGGGAGACACCATTCGCCTTGGCCTATGGCATGGAGGCCGTCATCCCGCTGGAAATTGGTATGCCAACCATTCAGTCTGAGAGTTTTCAGCCAGACTTGAACAATGAAGCGGTGGCATTGGAGCTTGACCTAGTCGAGGAAAGAAGGGAACAGGCTCTAATCCACATAGCAGCTTATCAGCAAGAACTCTCCAGGAAATACAACAAGGCTGTGCATCCAAGGCTATTCAAGATAGGGGACTGGGTCTTGAGAAAGGTGATGGGCAACACGATAGTCCCCAGCGAAGGAAAACTTGGCACAAATTGGGAAAGGCCATATAAAGTGACTGGCTTGGCAGGCAAAGGAGCATACCATCTGAAAGACTTAGATGGTAAAGCTATCCCCAAACCGTGGAATGCAGCCAACCTTAAGATTTTTTACTTTTGAAATGTAATCGTTTTTGTTACATAGCCTTTTGAACTTTTAACCTTTTGGCATTTGATGTAAGGATAACCCTGCTTTTTGTAATGAAAAATAGCACTACTTCTTGTCTTCTATTACGTCTTTCTGTACAATGGCATCGCAAGGATATTGGGCCACTGTGGATGCCAGGGGCAAGGTGACCAACCTACACCAGGCAGAACTGATTTTCTCTCGCCGAAATAGAAAGAGACCGTACAAACAGTTGGTGCATTGTCCAATTAAACAGTTAGTGTATTGTCCAATTAAACAGTTAGTGTATTGTCCAATTAAACAGTTGGTGTATTGTCCAATTAAACAGTTAGTGTATTGTCCAATTAAACAGTTGGTGTATTGTCCAACTTGCATAAGGACCGAGCTGATTTTTGCTCGCCTCAAAACAAAATGTTGGCGTTTTGTCCAACTTATAGGGGCCGAGCTGATTTTGCTTAGCCAAATGAAATGGAAGGGTGTTTGTCCAACCTATAAAGGCCGAGATGATTTTGCTTGGCCCCTTGGAAATATTGGTGTTTTGCCCAATTTACAAGGCCCAGCTGAAATTTACTCGGCCGAAAGAAGTATTGGCGTTTGATCTAACTTATAAGGGCCGAGCTGATTTTTGCCCGCCCAAAATGGAATGTTGGTGTTTTGTCTAATTTATAAGGGCCAAGCTTATTTTTGCTCGCCCGAATCTAAATGTTGACGTTTTACACACTTTATAAAGGGCCGAGCTGGTTTTAGCTCGGCCGATCTGATTTTTGCTCGCCCAAAATGACGTGTTGGCATATTGCGCAGCATCTGAGAGCCGAGCTATCAGTTGTGATTCATGAACATTTCAAATCGAAAGAAATTTCGCACATTGCAACCACGCAGAAATAGTTACGTGACGGGCAAAAATTTTAAATTTTTATTGATAATGGAAGTTGCATTACAAAAGTGGGGCCAAGCCCGATTACATTAAAAAAAAAAAAAAAAAAAAGAGCAAAAACGGTCGAATATCAATCTAGCTCAATGTCAACTGTTTGCTCGGCGGTATCAACTGTCTGCTCGGTCAAGCCCTCATCGGCCTCATCATCAACGCCTTCCACAGCAACAACCTCCTGCTCGGCCTCTTCATCTTCGGCCCTTTCAGAAGCTTCAGGAGGAGTTTGATCGGCAGGTTGCGAAGCGGCAGCTTTTTCCTCGGCTGCTTTCTTTGCCTCTTTAATGAGCCTTTTTTGCGCAGCGCTCGTGTACGCTTGCATGTAGGGTGGTATGAAGGTAGCAGACGGATTTTGGAACATCTCAGCATCTTGACCAAGGCCAATTTTTCCACGTCAGCTTTCCAACCGCACTAAAAAAAGATGTCCTTGGTCGCTTGGACTTGCTGCTCATAAGTCCTTTTACCTTCTGCATACCCGCGGTCTTCGGCATCGTCTACCGCTTTGTCCTTCTCGGCTTTGTGGGCATCCCGAAGCTTACGCAGCTCGGCAAGGTAGCAAGCCTTCGTTAGCTGAACAACCCTTTGCTTGTCTTCTTCAGCCCGGGCCAATTGCTCACTTAGTTTGTTGCGCTCGACCTCCGCCGCCTCCTGTGCAGCCTTCAGCTTGGCCAGCTCGACCATCTTGGCCTTGTTGTCAGAAATTGCATCCTACAAACTTTGTCGCACGACGATCATTCGCTCGTGGGCCAGGTAGTTTTTCTGCATGGCTGGAAAGCAAATGGAGATGGTTAGAATTCACAAACCGAGCAAAAACTTGGTGAACAAATTAGTCTCTCAGCTTACCAACACAATTGATTTTGCTGCTAAGCGAAGCACCTTCAGGTCGGACAGCTCGTCTTGCTTCTTTATGTCGGCGGAAAGGATCAGCCCCTTGGTCATATTAAAGCCAAGAGAATAATCATTGTCCGTGTAGATTGAATCGGTAGCAGAGACAGCCCGGCCCTTGTATTTGAACTCAAGCGACCAGACCGGGGGGGCACTTGGGCGTTTGGATGGCCCGGAGATTGGTTGCTCGGTCTGGTCCCCCAAGTCGGTTGAAGCTTGCTCGGTTGAGTCCTTGTCCGCCAGGTGCTGTCCGGCCAATTCTTTCCTCTGTCTCTTCTTTGACCGGCCAGCTGCTTGTTCGCTAGCCAGAGCTAGCACAGCCCCCTTTTCTGGCGCAACCGACGTGGTGGAAGCCCCTCCAGATGCCTCTGGTGGCTGGGACTCGCTAGCCTCATCGGTGATCATGGACTTAATTGCTCGGATCTTGGCCATTTCTTGCTCGGCTGTTAGTGGGACTAGTTTGATCGGTAGAAGACTTGGGTTTGGTTCTGGAGATGGCGCACGCAGAAAGTCGGTTACCCTGCTCTTGCGCGGCGCTGTGTAATGGTAGGTCGATTCAAAGCCGAGTAGCTTTGGTGATTCTCTCTCCTCGGCTGGGTGACGCAACAAAACCCTTATGGCTTCCTGGTTAGCGCGAGAGTAGTCTTCTGCCAAAAGCTTATAATCTACAAAAAGATGAAGTGTTAGATTGGCAAGAGAAAAACCAATGCAGAAAGAAGATAATACGGTTCACCGAGCTACTCACCAACACTCCCAAAATCTTTCCTAATGTACCAGCCCGGTATGGACGCCTCGGTGTCCTCGTAACGACCCAATACCCATAGGAAATCATTGTCGTTTGCTTCTTTATCCGAATTACCCTTTATGAGCTTTGTTTGGCCCTTTTTGACCTTCAGGTACCAGCAAAGCCCACATTTATTTTTGCTAAGACTGTATTGATAAAATATCTCGGCAAGGCCGAGATTCAGACCGAGTCTCCTATTTAGCTCGGCCACGCCGTTTAGTATCTTGTATGTGTTGTTGGAGACTTGGGTCGGACAAAGCCTTGTCTGCCTAAAAAATTCGCAGATCAAGGGCTAGACTGGGAAGTGAAGCCCTCATTCTACTATGGACACGACCGTGAAGGGGCACTTGTCTAGCTCGCCCCATGGGGTGTCTCCTTTCTTGGCCAACTCTAGATGAACATCATTTGGAATGCTGTACTCTCTACGGAACTCGGCCAGTGCCCCGAGAGAACTCACCATGAACCGGTGCTTCCCCATCTATCCCAGCTATATTTATTGGGCGACTTAGTCCGTATCTCGGTCAAAAGTGTTTGCTCGGTCTTTGAGCTTCACCGATGGTAATGCTGGGCGGGCCTGGTCGGTCCTAATTTGTTTTGCATTGTTAAGAGAGCTCAATGGTTAGCGCGACATAAATTGCACGGCTTCTATGGGAGTTTCTAGCTCAGTGCAAGGTTCTTGGGGACGTTTGACCAGCTCGACTCCCAGCTCGGCTTTATTATCTGGCTGATTTGGCCCCCTAGTTCGAATCAAGCTTTCAGCTCGGTTAGGGCCCCGGTAGGAGGCCGTGAACAAGTTTTTGTGCGGCTAAATCCTATTTGTGGATCTAAAAGACAGATTTAGCTCGGTCTTACCCAGGGTTTAGGCAGTTCATCCAAAATTCGAAGTTCGTGCATTTACAGTTGAAGAAACAAGGGGCATGGAAGCCCCTATCTACTTTTCCGATTCCAGTTCCTCCTAGGGTGTGCAAGTATCACCCCAAAGATGGGGCACCAGTAACATCTTAGTAGTTTAAAAGCTTGGACAAGCAATGATGAAGAACACGAAGAACACATGCATAAAATATGAGAGAGGGGTGAAGAAGCTTACCGGTGACGGATGCCAAGAAGAAATCAGTCAGTCACGAGCTCGATTACAGCTTTAGAAGGAACAGAAACGGATGAAGATGATGCGAAATGCAGCAATGTCAGTGATGACAGGAGCTTGGAGGTTGGGAAGCTAGGGTTTTGGCTCAAGTGAGAAGATAAATAGTAGAGGGAACGAGTGACCCCTCATGAGTGTATAAAAAGGTGGAAAACCGAAAAGGCACAGCCGTTTGAATTTTGCACGTAAGGAACAGCTGTAGGGCTGCACGTCACCAATGGCGTGAGGCCACGTGGCATCGAAAGGACGACTCTGTCAGTACGGTTGTACGACCCTTGACAAGACTACTGGCGCAATTCAAAGACCGACCAAATGATATAGCTTGGTCATGGCGGTGACCCCAATCACGCTCGGCTAGGTACTGGCGCAACTCAGAGACCGATCAAATGAGATAGCTCGACCATGCGGTAATCCCAATCACGCTCGGCTCGGATGGGATTAAGGGGCAATTGAGAAGGGGATTTGCGCTGGGAAGAGTACGATCAAGCTACGGCAGCGCGGATTGTGACGGACCCCGTGGGAGCCGCACCATCTTCTTCATTTGAATTGTTTCCCGGCCCGCCATGCACGACCGAGCTGGATTTGTCGACCGGAGCGTGGGCCGAGGCATATGCCGGACCGAGCTGAGACTTAGCTAGATGTTCAGTTGGATCCGCAATGGTACAGGTGGATCGAGCCAATGACAGCCCGGATTGGCTTTGGGCCGGGGAAAAGGCCGGTACGCTTCTCAGTCGGTTAGCCCGAAAGGACCTCTTTCAGCTTGGTCTTGAGGGTTGCGATTGAGTTCCTTTCCAAGGGACAAGTCGGCCATGATATCTCAGTTGGGCATGCCACCTGGACCAATGGTGTGACAGAAGGGAAACCCACTCCCGACACGCGTCAATACTGTTTGGCAGCTCCATATGCACTGTTTGGAGGTTTTGGCTTTTACACGCGTAAGGTAGGGAGAGGCGAGCACTGCCACTTGTCCAGGAAAGGACAGCAGAGGTAGTGCGCACACAATCCCTGTGGCTGCATGGCTAGCCTAGAAAAATGGAGGAAGGATAACGTTGGAGGTATGCTATCTGGACAACTCTCACACACTCTCTCTCTAACGGTATTCTCCTTCTTCTTCAAGTGATCTGAGTTGATCGTCTGAGGGTCTATCCGGCAACACACTGCCGGACAGCTCACCATTTCTCTCTTTCTAGGTCCGACGCCGTTACAAGAAACTTGAGTTCAAGGAATACGGAAAGCAAAGGATATTTCACCCCGTACACTACACCATCCCAAAAAAATTATGAAAACTACACCCAAATAATGACATACAAACTTAAATGAACTTTGCCCAATACAGATTATTGATCATATTTTGGCTTCTCTCTTATTTACTCTAGTTAAAGAAATTGGCTTTTCTTCTCTAGATACTCTAAAGAGGGAACATGAAATTTATTCTTAAGTATATGATTTTCCTGAAAACAAAGGTACAGAAATTGATGGAAAAGAAGAATGATTAATATAAGTTTTTACCATTTCTCAACAATACAAGTTATCTGTCCTGGGTGAGAAAAATTTCAACTGTTGAAGGACAGTTCAGTTGAAGAAAAAAAAAAAAAAAAGAGTTAAATTAGGTCTCGTTTGTTAATTATATATTTTAGTCAAAAAGTCATTATAAGTTGTCATATTATTCCTTTTATTTTTTTGCATATCTTTTCGTAAAAAGTCAAAAAATTACTAAAATAATCTATTCCAAACGAGACATCAGATTCAATACAACTTGTGCACAGATGGTTCTGCATTTGCTTCTAGATTTTATTTTGTGTCCATTATGTAATATTATTTGGTTTGATAATTGTTTTTGAAAAATGCTTGAGACCCTCATTTTTTGGAGACTCCCACAACTTTTTTAAATCTCCACTATTGATGTATATGTGGGACCCACTCATATATGGGTAGGGTCTATACCATCCATAGTGAAGATTTAAAAAGAATTGTGAAAATCTTCAAAAAAAAAAAAAAATAAGAGTCTCAATCATTGTTGATTGGTTTTACTTTTAATTTATACTTTACCAGCAGTTATCCCTTTCACCTAAAATTAATCACACTTGTTTTTGGCTTATTTTCTTAGGAATGAAAATTTCATAAATGCAGTGTGCTGCTTATACATAAATTTCAAGTCAATAATGAATGTGTTGGCAGTTTTTTTTTTATCTCAATTAAAAAAATTTCCAAAATTCACAGGGCATAGAAAAATAAATAGTTAAAGAGAGAGAGAGAGAGAGAGAGTGACGAAGAAAAGTGATTTAGCGAACAATTAAAATAGTCATATCTACTCCTATTGCTTTGAAATAAAGGTTGCATAAAGGAAATGTAAAAATATGAGTGTAGATAAAAGAAATAAAATCTAAGCTTCCGTTTGGAGAATGGGTTGATTTTTTGACTTTTTGATTTTTTTAGTTATTTTAGTCTGGGCTTAAAAGTTTGGTTTGGGAAAGACTTTTTGACTTTTTAACTTTTTTGACTTTTTTTGTGAGAGAAGAATGTAATGATTATGGGTTAGATGTGATGTTTTATTTGTTATGGCTAAAATAGCCTATTTTGTTTTTTGTGGTTAAAATAGCCAAAAAAACCTGCAAATCCACTTGCCAAACACAGCTGTGCGTTTGATTTGTGTTGGAAAGCTATTAATGGCTATTTAGCCATGTTTGGTAGAGTTGTGGAAAGATTTATAAACTTATACCTGACAAATTTTATAACTATAACTTCAAATTTTTCGATTTTTAAGTTATTCTTAAAGCATCTCCTGCCTCACTCAAAGAATAAGCTGATTTCTGATTTCCACAAAGCTATAAACTATAAGCTATAAGCTAAACCAAACACATCAAAATAGCTTAAATTAAGCTGAAAGCTGAAATAAGCTGTAAATAATTTCTGCCAAACAGACACTTTATAAACAACGGAATTGTAGAAAAAAAATTGCCTACTAATTATAAATTTTGCCATCTTTATTTCTTGTAAAATAATATAAGAAGTCTACTTTTTAAATCTAATAATTTGTAAAAAAATATGATTGATTGATAACTAAAGAAGATATAAAAAAAAAAAAAAAATAGTTTCATTAGATTTTCTAATAGATTGTCCCATCATTAATCTTGAAAAATAAGTAATATTATGTCATAGGCAGCTCATAACTAAAAGAAACAATATCATAATTTCATATTTTTTGTGTCATAATTAAAAAAAAATTATCATAACTAAACACAACATAAGACATAATTAAAAATTTTATAAGTCATAATTAAAATAATATTATAATTAAAAAAATATTAATCATAATTAAAAAATAATAATATAACTAAAACTGCATATGAAATACTTTTGAATGGCGTGCACATTAGAATTTCTCTTGGAAAATAAGACTTAACTTTTGGCTTATATCTAATTTAAGGATTATTTGAAATGATATAAGTATACTTTTTAATTTTTTATAAATATATATATATATATAAAGGGTAAATTACAGATATACTTTTTGAGATTTGTTTAAAATACAAATTACTCCTGTGATTAAAAAATTACTAATATCCCCTTGTTAAAAAAAAATTATTTAACAGAATTAATTAAAAAAATAAAATTCATAATTGATCTTCTATATAATAATAAAATTACTTAAATTATTAATTGAAACATATTTTTAACATCATTAAAAATTGTTAATTGATTTGATGATTTATTAATAAAATGAGTAATTTGTTATGAAATTAGAAATCTCAAGAGATAGAATGTAATTTTCAAAATTATATAAAGTAATTTATATTTTAATCAAATTTCAGAAAGTGTATTTATAATTTATTCCAAAAAAATGATATAATTCAAAAAATAAATAAAAAGATAAATAAATGCACTGTATTTTAGTTCATGCCACTACCTCCTTGGACATGGACCAACCTCACAAAGTAGTAGAGAGCACTGAGCCAAAACAGAGAGGATGCTAGTAGCACTGAGGACTCGCCTCATAGGTCTCCAACTCGCTTCTCTCCCATTCCTCTCATCTCCTCCATCTCCCAAAACACCCCTATTCACTCTCTCTTTTCGACACTCCTTCTCTCACTCTAACCCTAACAACCCTAATCCTCGCTCCTCCCACCATGTTTCCGCCGCAAAAGCTTCCAAACCGGCGGTTTCCGACACCGCCAAGTTCCTCCGAACCGTCCTCTTTATCCCTCCCGGAGTCGAACCGGAAGAGGTCACCGAAGACATGATCCTCCCCGGTTCGAACATCGTGCTCGGACCGTACGTCGGCGACGCCAAAATCAAGGAGGTCGAGTTCGTCAAGAGCAGCGGTCGGGCTAAGGATTGCCCCAAGGACGACCGGCCCGAGTTCGCCATGCTCGGCCGGTCCAATGTCGGCAAGTCTTCTCTCATTAACGCTCTTGTTCGCAAGAAAGAAGTTGCCCTCACTTCTAAAAAGCCAGGTTCGATTGGATTTTTTTTTATTTTTTATAATTTAATGCATGTTAGGTGTTTGATGTTTGGTTTTGGTGGGTTTTGAGTGTTTTTGTGTTTGGTTTGCGCAGGAAAGACTCAATTGATTAATCATTTCTTGGTTAACAAAAGTTGGTACATTGTTGATTTGCCTGGATATGGGTAAGAGTGCACCATTTACAAATTTGAACTTCAATTCGCTATTTCTCTTCGAAAATTCATTTGGTTTTATGGTTTGTGTGTTATCACTATCTATAATGCATTAAAATTTTTTAATTTTGAGATGATAAAGGTAAGTTGAAGCAAGAAATGATAGCTTAAGATATGTGCATTGTAATTCTTTTTTGAACTCATCTGTTCAATTTCTGGGCTTTTAGAGGATTATTTGCAATACTTTTTAGTGTTGAATCAATGATAACTCTACGGACATATCCAAAATTACTTAATTAAAGTTCAGAACTAAAAAAAGATTTCTAAATTTAGCTACAACATTATTATGAAAATTTTCAGCTGAAGATGCATTATTACCTAATTCACAGGGCCACTTGATCATGATTTTTCTAATTGTCTCAAGAAATATGTTCAACATCATATTCAATATCGTGTTAAAATGCAATTATAAAGCACCTTGTATAACTGTTTTTTAAATCATTTAAAACTTGATGCCTTCCAAAACTTAGCATTTGATAGAATAGATATTTATCTCCATGTGTTTGCATTCTTCAGACATTTCCATTGGACTTTGCAGTGTCAAGGAGCAATGTTTGTCAATGATCTGTGCAAAGGAACATGTAAGGGTGGTGGGATATTATTAGGTTAGGATTATGGGAAATCACTATGGCTATGATTGGATCTTGAATTGTTGGGTGCGAAAAAATGGAAGGGATACGTGAATGAAGTACAAGCCTTTTTTTTTTCTTTTTTTCCACTTTTCTCTTTTCCCTTCTCCTACAAAAATCAACATCAAAACATAGGCTATGTAAATCCATGTAGTAAAACTCTAGCTTGTGCATTTGGCCTGACCGTTCTTTAGGGGTCTGTTTAATTAGAGCACCACATGTATCCACAACAAAAAATCATGAAGAAATAAGGATTATTCCTAGTTATATTGTATTGTATGCCTAAGCCTAAGGCTGCAAAATGAACTTGTCTACTCAAGCTTGACTCGTGTTCGGCTTATTAAAAGCTCATTTGAAATCAACTTATTATGTAAATAAGCTAAGTTTGAACACATTTTAAAGTTCGTTAAATTTTCAAGCCAAGATTGAACAATCTATTACTCAGCTTGATTAACCAATATGCACTATAAAAAATCAAATTACTCGAGCTCGACTTGTATTCGGCTCATTAAAATCGCATTTTCTGTTGCTTGGTACAACGGAAAACATTTTTTATGATCAAGAGAAAACAAGCCTATTTGGGCGGAACACATTTTCTATGGTCAATACAATTATTAGTACATTAATTTTAAGAACACAACCAAACATTAAAAAAAAACATTTTCTGAAAAAAGTTTTTTATAGAAAATGTTTTCCATAATTTTTTCCAAAAAATGTTTTTCATTGAAATAAACAGAACTTGAAGCTCCTTAAGTTTCAAGCCAAGGTTAAACAATGTACTAGGTTCATTTTCTACCCCGTGCATACCTGAAATGGTTTGTTGCATAGGTGGTCATTTAAGAAGTTCAAACAATTTTAATTGTAGTTTCTGGGTCCAAGCAGCATGGACTTTTTGGTTAATTTCTCTGAATGCATATGTGATGAAAGATTTCCTTGTTTAACAACCGCCATGCTTAGGCATTTTATGTCACTTTGCTGGTGTTGTTGTGTTTTCATCAATATTGATTTTGTTGAACTCCTTCAGTAACGGTCACATCCCCTTGTTTATTTCTTTGGGCTGTCTATCGTATATATGGATGTCAGATAGTTCTAACATTATTATGCATGCTCTCTGTTATCAAAATCTTATGATTCGTGATTCAGTTTGCAATTTTTACAAAATTAATACGAATTTATGAATGAATCTATTTTGGAAGTGAATCTCTAGTAAATCACACGATTCACAATCGATTTATGATTCGATTCACTTTATACGATTCATGTAATTTTTGAAATTATTGTGTCCAAAATAACCAACTTATATGCATGATTTATTACTATTTTAGTGATCATGGAATTTTTAATAGGATCCAATCAGATTCAATCAGACTCAACATATTTTTAACCATTCTTTTCATTTTTTTTCCTTTTAAAAAATCATAATACATATTCTAAAGATGTTTAAGATTAAAGTTACACTATGAATTATCTATTGTTATTTTATTAAATTAAATATAATTTAATATTACATGCGTGAGGTCAGTTATACCTTTTAAAATGTTTTAGGTTTTAAAATAAAATATTCCAAATAATTATTTCTTATTATTTGCTCACTGGTACTTATTGTCCAAATATCAATAGTGTTGTTAATTATTGTTACTTTGGAAATTGATAATTTGTCTATTTGGTTATTATCTTTATTAAGAATAGTTGATAAGAAATATTTAAAAAAGAAAAAAAGGTAAGATGGTGATCTTACATAAGAACTTTTGTTAATTTCTTACCGATTAAACTACGTGATTATTATTCAAAATAACGTTTTCATTAATTTAAGTCTAAATATTTCATATTCATAGGATATATTTAATATCTAAATGTGTAGATATATGTTTTTAAGTAATTTAGAAATAGTGTTGTTAATTATTGTTACTTTGAAAATTGATAATTTATCTATTTAATTATTATCTTTATCAAGAATAGTTGATAATAAATATTTAAAAAAGAAAAAAAGGTAAGATAGTGATCTTACATAAGAACTTTTGTTAACTTCTTACCTATTAAATTACGTGATTATTATTCAAAATAACGTTTTCATTAATTTAAGGCTAAATATTTCATATTCATAAAATATAATTAATATCTAAATGTGTAGATATATGTTTTTAAGTAATTTAGAAAAAGTGACTGAATCTTTATGATTCACGATTCGATTCGCTTCGCGATTCGGTACGAGGCCATCTCGATTCACGATACGAATCCCGATTTGACAACTATTGATGTTATCTAATGGGTCAATCTGCAAGTGGAAATGTAATTGAACTGTTTGTCTCGTTTTTATAGTCTTGTACAGTCAAAAGGGGATTGATTTTGTAAAAGATGAGATCAGTTTTATGCCTGTGGCTTATTGGCAGTTAAATTTAGTAGTTCTCCTACTTAGTGCAGTCCTTCCCAGGGTAAATGTGCAAATACTCTTGTTGGGGTTCTGTTCAGTAACCATTTATCTTGTGACTAATTTTTTTTTCAAATATAGAAAATAGAAAACCTTTATTTATATTCTGGAAATCTATCATACCCTGTTTATAATGGAACAGAGTTAATTTATTTTGTGGATGAGGACACAGAAATTGATGCTCCAGCACACTGTTACATTATTTGGACTGTCAAGTTTAGTAGTTAATAAGTTGTAAACATGATGATCTTATGATATTTCATTTTGTGTAATTTTGTTTAATTTGTAATCTTGTATGATTTCTTATGTAAATTCTGCAGGTCAGCAATTAGAATAATTTTTAGTCAGTTTAGTAGCAATGGTTTAAGGGAGGGGTAAAGATTTGATAAAGGCAATTAGTTTTACTCCTTTTTGCCATTAACACCTCTCAATTAACTTATTGATTCCTTGTGGCATCATGGAATACTTGCAGTTAGTTGATGCCATGCAAGTTAGCTGTAAATCTTATTAGATTTCACTTTGTTTACAGCTTTGCTAATGCCCCAGAATCTGCTCGAATGGATTGGTCCGCATTCACCAAAGGCTACTTCTTGAACAGAGAAACTCTGGTTGCTGTCCTACTTCTAGTTGATGCTAGTGTACCACCTCAGAAGATCGACCTTGACTGTGCTAATTGGCTTGGACGGAACAATGTATGCTCTTATCTAATTTTTAGCTACTTTCCGATCCTCTTTCTGTCAGCAATACTATCAATGCTATGAGGCTAAATCCTGTCCTTTCCCTTGACTTTTATGCCTTTTTGTGCCTTTATCTTTCAGATACCAATGACTTTTGTTTTCACAAAATGCGACAAGATGAAGGGTAAGGGGAAAAGGCCTGATGAGAACATCAAAATTTTTCAAGAGCTGATGAGAGAAAATTACCGGGAACATCCTGCATGGATAATGACCAGCAGTAACACTGGTTTGGGCAGAGACCAGCTTCTTTTGCACATGTCACAACTACGGAACTTTTGGGATAACTAGTACATCCTAGTCAAACCTTGCAATTTGTCCTCTTCTGGAAATGGTAACTCCAAAACCTAGTGATTTTATATATTGATTAGCCAATTAAACATATGATGTTGAAAGTATCCTCAGGAATTGCTCGATTGCTCAAATTTTGTAAGCATTGATTTTTTCTGTGGTGGGGTGTAAATTCCTCTGTATGTACATGCTTAATTTGTGTTATACATTTCTCAAAAGCATTATCATTGTCTTTGTACTGTGTATAGACTTTTTTATTCCTGTTATGTTATATAGCACTCTAGTATTATATTGAAATTTCAGCAAAGTAAACCCTTGCTCAAATATACAAAGGATCATATGCCGTTCGGGCACGTAATCTTTGAGTTATTCACTTGGACTAGTCTCTTGCTTGTTGTTTCTTCTTCCTGATGTGGACCACCCCATAGCAAGGGTTTCAAATAGATGTAAATTCATTTATGTGAATATCAGTTTTTCTCAAGTACATCAAGAAACAGATTTTATGTTATCTATCCTGGACCTCATGAGTCTAAACCATTGAGCGCTATGGCTTGTTTGTGAATGTCAATTGTTGTTTTTTGTGTCTCTAGCATTAATTTTTTGAGTGCTCCTGAAGTTGGCCCAAACTGCATAAACATGACAATTGACGCATTCCATTGTGCATTCAATTGTGGTCAAACCATGTGAGCTGCTTTTGCATTATAAAATTGAAGTTCACATCGTTTGTGTTTTTTTTTTTTGTAATAAATTGGTATATATCGTTGTCACCTTAAAACACTTTCCCAAATAGATTTTGTTATCAGGTGTTTGGGAGGTAACTATTTTAGTTGGTTTTTTTTATTTTTTATAAAAAGTCATATAAAAAAATAGAGAGTGATGTGACTAGATGTTTTGATTTTTTGATTATTTTAACCAAAAAGTTAACATTCCAAATAGGTATAGTTTGTGTAACATGTGTTTTAAAGGTGACTCTTAATAGTTAGAGATGGTGGCCAAAAGTCATCAAACATTAAGGGTGTGTTTGATTGGACGGATTGGATAAGGGTAGATTAGAATTCATCGGACTTGAGTCCTGAGACTATGAATCCTCTGGATAATTTGGTTGGATTGAATATGTATTCTGTGTTTATTTTTTTATGGAATTAGATGTCTGGAAAGAACTATTTTAAGTGAATCTAACGTTTGGTTGGACGGACTGGTTAGGATAAATGAACAAAAGATTATTTTACCCTTTTTCAATTGTTTACTAAGTAATAGCAATATTAAACATATCTTTAATATTTTAATTATTTTTAACTAGATTAAATAAAAATTTATTTTATTTTATTTTTTACACAATTAAATAAATTTATTTTTTTTAAAATAAATAAATAAAAAGGGTAAAATTTGATTACTGTGTAACCATTACTTTTATTAAAATTTGATTACTGTGTAAGCATTACTGTGTTAAAATTTTTTACACCATTACTGTTTTATAATTTTACACAATGATTTATTAAATAAATTTGTTTTAATAAAATACAGAGGACATTATTTTTTTTATATTATTTAATAAATCATTAAAATTTCATTTAATACTGTATAACCTGTATAAAAATTTTATATTATTTTTTTAATTAAAATTTTAAATAAAACACCTATTAAAATTTAAATAATGAAATTAAATAAATTATAAACAAAATTTTAAAGTAAAACATCAATAAAATATCTATAAAAAATTATTTAAAAAAATTAAATAAATAAAACATCAATAAAAAGTTAAATAAAATTATTTTATTTTTAAATTGAGACATTTAAATTTTATTGAATTTTAATAAATATAATAAATAATTAAATAGTAGAGGGTCAAAATGGTCATTTTAGCATCTAATCTCAACAGTGGATAGTCCCTCACATTCTGTTTCCCCCTCCCCCAGGACACAATAGTCCCCCATATGGGAGATAAGGAGTCCGGCCGGAGTCCATATCCGACGGACAAAAAAAAAAAATCAAACGGCGGATAAGGAGCACTATTTGGATTGTAATCAAAATAGTGGATAGTCCCTCCCTCCAATCCCACAAATCAAACACGCCCTAAAAGTGTTGACCAAAGGTAGTTATCAATAGTTGAAGATGGTGGTTAAAAGTGATTTTCGACAAGAGGTGGTGGCTAACAGTGGTTGGTGGCTGTCGATTGGAAGTGGTGCTCGAAGGTGGTTGGTAGTTATTGAAAATGATAGTCGAAGGTCATTTCAGATAAGAGGTGATGGCTGAAGGTAGTTTTTGACAAGATGTGATGACAAAATGTAATTTCAGGCAAGAGGTAATGATGGAAAGTAGTTGATGTTAGTGAGAGGTAGTTGGCGATGGTCGAATGTAATTGATACCCATAGATGATAGCCAATATTGGTGATAAGTGGTGGGTGGTGGCTTTCGGCAAGAATGGGAGAAGAAAGAATAAATGAATTTTTTTTAAAATATTTTTTTAACGAGTGAAACAAATATTTTTTAGTTATAAGAATTTAATAAATTTTATAAACTATTTACAAGTTTTTAAAATTCAAAATAGACATATATATAATTGTTAAAAATTTTAAAATGGTTAACATAACTAATGTCCCAAAATGTAAAAGAAGTAAAACAATTAAAATTTACAATAACAAATGTAAGAGTTTAATCACGCTTAAGAGTGAAGTTTAAGAAGTCCAATAGCAACAGAAAAGTTCAACAATGGAGGTGCACTAAAAGTCCAATCAAATATTTCAGGAATTTGAATAGTTATCATTTTTCCTTTGACGGGTGAACTAGACACATGTCGTGAAGTTTTGAGATGATGTAGGCCTATTTTGGGAAGATGGTTATAATCAGTTTTTTGGTGAAAAGTTGATTATAAGCAAATTATAATCAGCTTAGGCCTATTTTGGGAAGATGGTTATAATCAGTTTTTTGGTGAAAAGTTGATTATAAGCAGATTATAATCAGCTTTTTTATGAGAGAGGAAGTTAGTAATAATCTGAAAATCAGATTATTACCAACTTGCCAAAAGAGCCCGTACATGTACTCGTAGAACCACTCACATTCCAATAGAGAAATTTTGTTCCGATTATTATTTATTGTGATATTTTATTTACGTGTAATATGTAAGTAGGAGTAGGAAAAAATAATTATCAATATATAGGGAGGTGTAATAGTCTTTCATTTACACTCTACTATAGATACACTCGTATTCCTTATGTGTTGGTAATTTTTTTATTTATTTTCTCCACTTACATATAGTTTTCCTTTTTATTTAAAACACAAGTTTTATCATTATAATTATAAAAATCATGATCGATAAATAAATTATCATTTATAATGATGAATCTAGTCTATGTAAAAAAAAATTGTATAAATTATAGAAATCATGGATGTAATAAATAAATTATACCAATGATTTTTATAATTTTTATTGAATTACTTTAGTCTCTCTAATTTTATATAAAAAAAAAAATAGCGTCAAAAATATTAATGGCACATGACAAAAGGTTTAGAATCCCATACAAAGAGCCTTTCAAATGAAAATTGCATCCTATTGTTGCGAAAGGTTGTATGAAACCAAAGCCCGTCCAAGTTCCAATTGCTTTACATTATAAAAAAATTGAATGTATGAAATTTAAATTGAAACTGTAAGCACTAAAGTGACACTTCATTTTAAATTATAGGGATGAATAGTATAATTTACCTAATGTTTTCATTATGTAAATGAGAAAAAAAGGATAAAATTATTTGTTTTAAAAATTAGGGATAAAAAAAGTAGTATTTACTAACCGTTTACAGTGGTACCCTTCTTTTCTGTTCAATTTTCTCATTTTGGAGATATTTTAAAAGTGACTTACTTAAGCATCCAGCCAAGTACTTCAATTTAAAAGAGGTTTTATTTATTTTTTGAGTCTATCCAAATCACCCAATCCAATTGGACTGCTAAGGAACTATGCCGACCAAAAATCTTGCTGGGAAATTAGGCACACGTTTGGCTAGGAAAATTAATATTTTAGTGTTTGGTTTAACCTGAATGTTGGTGAAATGGAATATTCATATATTTTTATCAAAATATTGATTCTTACACTCGATTCACCAAAAGAATTAAAAATAAAAATATTCTAAATGTAATTGTTATTTACTATTGAAAAATAACGATCATTTTATAGGAACACGAATAATTGATCATTTTATTTGTATTTCACTTTTATTCCAACGAACAAAATCCTACATTATAATTTATAAATGTGACTCAACCGTTATAGAACTGTATAATTTGCTACTCAACCATAATAGAAAATGTGTAAGAAATATATAAACATGTAAAAATATTTTAAAATATGTGAAATGTATTAGAGAATTTTGTGTTTAGGTCTGTCATTAACATAACCATTATTCTATTTCATTGCAATGGATAGGACATTTTATATTACGAGTATAGTCTTAAATAGTGGTATTGGGAGATAAATTGGCATCAATAATGACGTAATGATATCAAAAATATCAAACAATAAAAAATCAAGCATCGTAATCTTGAATTTTTTAACATCATTAGTTGTTAAAAAAAATAAAATAAATAAAAGTGAAAGATTTTGTAGCAACCAAATTGATTATATTAGTTGTGAACTAATTATATTGAAAATTGTTATTCAAGACGAAATATTAGATTTAATTTTCAAATCTAGTGATGTGACAATCAATTAACATATTAAAAGTAATATTCTCTCTCATATATTCTCTAATCATCAATCAATCATATTACTTATATATATCATTGGGTTTACAAAATGAGTTTAAAAAGTGAGTTTGTATATCATTTTTTCAATAGAAATTGTGAATCAATTATGAATTAATATGTATTAAGAATCAAACGATATAAATATAATTTTTATTTCAATCAGTATACCGTGTTTCAATATTCAAATATATATATATATATATATCTACTAATACAATAATCAACTAGTATTTAAAGCACGATTTGAGAGGCCAAAATATTGGAAGAAATTATTGCTACACATCGATAGAAAAATAAACTACATCGTTTATGACAAAGGTATAGATATTCTAAGTACTAATCCCATTTTTCCAGCTCTAAGGAGAGCTTGATGAATGAAAATGAAAAAAAAAAAATTAGAGACCCAAAATGTTGTCTCCAAAATTGTCACCAAGCTTTTTTAATATTTTTAAGCGAGCTAGACCCACACACAACTTGTGTTTTTGGTGAGAATTTTCTTGACGTTAGATAGCAACAAAAAAAAAGTGATAGAACCAATTACAGAACTGTGCTGTGCTCGAAAGAGGATAGTGTTCCGGGACTCTGAAGAAGAAACGAAAACCATGCACGAGACGAGGATGGCGACAAACTGAATCCCAGGGGGCTTACTTCACCCAAATCGCGAAAAGTAGCAGACAAGGGTGTCATGGTAGTATTAGGTAAAAGAAGGTGCTCCAAAGTTGATCCTACTACTGCTTTATCACTATTATCTGATATTGCGGATTGTGTTGAGGAGAGAGTGAGTGGAGGAGGTGCCACGCTTTGGAGGCGTCGCGATTGGGACTCGGATGCCCCGGTGAGCTTCTGAACTACTTGCTTGAAGTCTATGGACTTCACCCTGTAGATTCTTGGCGGGTTTGGCGGTGCCAGTGGAGCGATGGGTTTCTTCCACGGCTTCGCTGGAATCTTACGGACTGAATGGAGAGTAGAACGAAAAGAGGGTGCTTTGGCGGAGGAGAGGGAGGAAGAGAATGATTGTGATTCCATGGTTTATGTTTATGTGTTTTCTTGCAACTTTACATTTGTTTATATAATATAGTATGATTTATTTATTTATTTATTTATTTTCTTATAGATTGTTAGAATGAAAGAGATTATAAATGTGAGAGAGAAAAGGGGAATGTTGATTAACGGAACAGAGACAACGACTGAGGCTGTATTTTAAGTTCGAGTTTGGATAAATATTTCAAAATTTATCTGTTGTTTGATTTGTTTTGAATAAAAAAATATACGAATGTAGAATTATAATTATATTTATCTTTTTTTTCAATCTTACCCTCCATCAATGTTTCTTCACAATCTTTATTTTATCAAAATTTCTTTATAAACGTGATTTTATAAAAAAAAAATTATAAATAAATAAATATAAGCAAAATAAAAATACAAAATACAAGGGTCATGTTTGGTTTGTTTTTTATTTTTTTTTAAATATAAATTAATTTGATAAAATAAATATCAAAAACTATTTTTAAATTTTTAAAAATTATTTTTAACCTTCTAAAATATAAAATTATATAAAAATAATAAGTGTTTTAATTTTTAGTCAAGGGTAAAATAATCTTTTTATTTTATTTCTCAATTCAAAATATATAATGATGATACCAGTTTTGTCGGAGGAGGAATGGGTCGGACAGGGCCCGGAGCTCCACAAGATGATTGAACTTCGTCTTCCCAGTTGTACCTGCACCAAGTCCGTCAAGAAGGAACCCGGAGGTGGGGTTCCTTCTGGAGGACCCTCCGATGTTTAAGTTAGAGGAGTCTCTAGTATAAAAATGGAAGCTTTTTGCTTCAGGAGGAAGAAGTAGATAGATAGAGAGAGAGTGATTACTTGTATATATATTGATTTCTTTCATACCTTTCTAGCGTCTTCTTCTTGTTTGGGCCTTGGGCCTATGTTGGGTTAGGAATTGTTTGGACAGCCCATTGGGCCACTTATTTGGGGCTATGCCCATCATATAATCTCACCAATTGTGATAGAGATTTCCACACATAAATAACTCCAACAACCCTTACTCTCATTTCAATCACTCATAATATAGGGTCCATACATATATAAATAAACCCTACACACACATCAAGAGCCAATATCAAATTAGGGGTTATAAAACCCCGAGAAAAAGGGATCTCAAATATTTCTGATAATCTCATCCGTAACTCATTATTGATAATTCTATGAATTTATTAAATTAATAATCCTAAAATAAAATTTCAAACAAACACAAAATTATTAAACCTACAAATTAATAATTTCGATAACAGAAATTTGGTTTTGTGCGTGCGTAGGCCGTCGTCGGCTTGTCGTTGTGTTGAAAGGGTATATGGTCAAATATGGAAAGTTTGACTCTGTTTTTTAGGCAAATATAATAATAAGGAAATGATTTCTCTGCTATTATGCATCTATTAAAAAAATGGGAGTTGATTGAGACCCTACCCACAATACAATTGGTGATTTAAAAAGAAAAGAAAAATAATTGGCCAATCAAAAGAAAAATAATTGGCCAATCAGCACTTACTGAGAGTGTTGGGATCTCTCCAATAGGGTGCCTGTCTTTTCCCTTTAAAAAAAAAATTGAATCTAAGAATTACGTCATGTAGGTGTAATCAATTAATAAAGGAGAAATTGATTTCAATCTCAGTAGTTATAAAAAAAAAAGAAAAAAAAGACTTATACCCCCTTTTTGGCAGCACCCCATGACCCCCTCTGCCTCCTATTGGTCCAAATTTTTTTTTTTTTTTTTTTTTTTTTTCCCCACTCACCAACCCCCACGTGTGTGGGGGGATGGAGGGGGTGGAATCCTGAGGGGGTCCCAATCGGGACTGAAAAAAAAAATACAAATCAATAAAAAAAAGTTATTAATTTTAATAATTAAAATTATATATTTTTTCATAAATTTATAAATATTTTGTAAAAATATTACTCACCTTATTTGGTTTATACTATTTTTCCTAAGTTTTTTTATTTTTCGTATGCTTTTGTTTTTAGTAATTTTTTAAATATTTTATGCAATTTTTTATTTTTTAAATACATCTAATCTAAAAACACTTAAAAAGTATAATATTTTTGTGGAGAAAACTTAAAAAAAAAAATTACCAAATACAAAAAAAATATAAAAATATAGTATATTTTCATATCATGTTATATTCAAAAAAAATTTAAAAATATTTTTATACAAATTTTTTACTTTTTAAGTATATCAAAATTAAGTGGATCTAAAAAATTTAAAATATTGATTAAAATATTTTTTAAAAATCACCAAAAATACAAAAATACGAATGAAAAATTCATAAAACTGTTTTTGAAAATTTACCATCTCATGGTAGATTGGCAAATTATTTATTAGGCCGAGCTGGATTTGAACCAGCGTAGACATATTGCCAACGAATTTACAGTCCGTCCCCATTAACCGCTCGGGCATCGACCCAGGAAGAATCCATTTTAGGCTTATTGGTAATCCATGATCAACTTCCTTTCGTAGTACCCTACCCCCAGGGGAAGTCGAATCCCCGCTGCCTCCTTGAAAGAGAGATGTCCTGAACCACTAGACGAATTGAGAATTCTAATTTGTTTCAATTCAAAGACTAAGCATGATGTGAATAGAAATCCAATATTTTGCAATGGGAACAAGGTCAAAAATTGGAGTCGATTTTTTGATGAAAATAAAGATCTTGATAGAGATAAATTAATTAAATTCAAATTTTTTCTTTGGCCCAATTATCGATTAAAAGATTTAGCTTGTATGAATCGCTATTGATTTGATATCAATAATGGCAGTCGTTTTAGCATGTTACGAATACATATGTACCCACGATTGAAAATTTGTTGATAATACATTTTTCCTATCTATCATGTACCATATCTGCTATATGAAAATAAACAAATGCACACATGGCTTGTCTTCAAACAAAGTGACTGATTTGTAATTTTCTCCTTAATAAAAAGTCGCAAATAAATTAAGTGAACAACTTTGTCTCTTGTCTCTTGTCTCTTGTCTCTTGTCTCTCACTAGGCCTCATTAGGAAACATATTATTTTAGTAATTTTTTAGTTTTTTACAAAAAATTGTACAGAAAAGTAAAGAGAGTGATGTGACAACTTATAATGACTTTTTGGCTAAAACTGAATGTTGCCAAACAAGTCACCGTTTGGCAACAACTTTTTTAGTTGTTTTTTTGAAATTGAAACTTTTTTAGTTTGAGACTAAAAAATTCGTTTGGCAAATTTTTTTGACTTTTTAACTTTTATGAGAAAAAATAAAATAAAATAATTATGATTTGAATATAATATTTTTTCTTATTAGCTTAGCCTATTTTGTCTTTTATACTTTTTTAGTTCCAACTAGATAATATTTTGGTGCTTATCATAAATCAAGATTACTTGTTCAATTGGATACCATTTTTTTTTAATGCAAACATAATTTGATTGAACAGTAACTCTTGTTTGATCATCTTAATTATTTTCATAAATATTTTATTTCATAAATCATAAAAAGTGAATGATTAGAGCTCTAATCTCAAAGATGGTTGTGACAATCATGTTCTGTATTAAGCTATTATTTCATTAATTATACATGTGATTACGTGTTTAATGTGCTTCTGCAAGCTAATTATGTGTTCTGTAAAAGTTTTGGCTCTATATTTGTTCATCGTAGGATAATCTGTTCTGAATGCTACTAAAATCTAAAATTGAGAGCCGTAAAGACGACAGAAACCAAAATTGATTACTTTATTATGATCAGCTTGATTTTTAGAGTTGATTGTGAAATTTAATTAAAAATTAATTCAAATCAAATTAATTAGGTTAAATTCAATTAACCTAAGCTCTAATTAATTAGCTTAAGCTTTGATTAGCTAATCAACTAATTGAGCCTATATATATAATTCTTGAGCTCAAAATGTGTGTGTGTGTGTGTGTGTGTGTGTGTGTGAGAGAGAGAGAGAGAGAGAGAGAGAGAGAGAGAGAGAGAGAGTTCTCGAGAGCTCAAGAAGAATAGAGAAAGAAGAAGAAGAGCAAGGAAAAGTTTAAGCAAATCTCCATAATTAAACATCTAAGGTAAGAATTTCTTCCTACATTCCTGAATTTGAGACACCTACAGTCAGGTCCTCTTGAAAGTAAGTTTAAGTTGAAAAGAAATCATACATAATTGTGAGTTTGGTGGTGGAAATGAAGGCTAAGAACTCATATAAGCATACAAGAGAAGATTGTAAGAAGGAGTTCAAATTATTGAGCATGCATGGCATACACTCATGAGATTCATGTTTTTTGCATGATTTTTGAGTATTGAGAAGGAATCTCCATGGATTTTGCGCTTGGAACTCAAATATGCATGTTTTATTCAAGTCAAAGAATTTGGTCTTTGGTATGGAAATTGAGGTTTGATTTAAAGTTATGATTTTGTTTAAAGTTAGATATGGTAAAATCAAGTTGTTTTTGTGAGTTTCGAGCTTTGATACGCATGGATTTGAAGATGGATTTTGAAAAGAGAAAGTTCCACTCTTGGAATAGATTTTAGGACTGACTTTTACCCAGATTGCACGTGCGGCCTCAAGCGCCACACGTGCGGCCAACTTCCCTTGTTTCAAATTGTATTCTACAAAAATTGCACGTGCGGGCGCACATGCAGTGGTGGTTCTGGCACATACGGTTTTTAGGGCAGTTTTGGATTCATTTTCTTTCCTTTTTTTTTTTTAAACTTTTCGGGCTTCTGTTTGCATGGTTTTTACGTGCATTTCATATGCATATGCATATGCATTTGATGAATACAAAGAGAATTAGAGAACAAATAGAATTAACTGAATGAACAAGTAATGAATCAACCGAATAGGGTTAAAGACTAACTGAATGAATTGAATGTGCTTTGAAGTGTTATTCTTGATTTTGTTATGTAAGTCAGACGCTGCACTCTTGCTACGTGCTTTAGGGAGCCAACAATGAGTAACAACCTTATAAAGATATGTTTGAATTATAAGTACTTTTTGAATTATAAAATGCTCTGTTTCTAAAATGATGCTTTCTTACTGATTGAATGATTATCTTGTTTTATGAACTGTATTCGTGACATCCTTAGCATCTATTACTGTTACTGTTTACTGTTATTGTTACAAAGATTTCTGTCAGTTCTAACTCTTAGAATTTCTGTTTACTGTATTGATGGTCATCATATATGATTGTTCGATCTTCTAAGACTTACTGTATTGTTATGCTAATAGATGTACCACGTATGACTGCTATAATTTCAATATGTTTTGATATGTTATGAGATACTGATTCATTAATGAAATTGACTGTTTAAAAGTACTGAAAGGATATCATTCATAACCCCTTTACACTATTGTTATTCATTGGGCTCTAACTCACTATTTTATATATGTATGTAGGTGATCAAGTGCTAGACTGGATTAAGTGGCGTCGATTGGAACTCTGCTTTTTGCCAAGCCAACTACTGTGCCTCACTTCGAGGTTCCAACCGGGTCAAGCTTCAAGGCTTCATGAGTGGTTTAGACTTCATCCTCTTGTGTTGTGACCAAGCGTAATATGTGATTTGACTGTTGATTAGACCAGTTTTTTTTATTGGGATTAAATCCCTAAGTTTTGTTTATGTGTTGTGCACAAGCTTGACATGTGTTTATGTGCATATGTGTATACATAAAGGTTGGTTTTGTTCATTTATGTCTTCATAGCTCATTGGACGTTATATATTATTATTGATTGGCTTCCGCTAGCCCCTATTACTAGTTTACTATTAAGCAAATCTTTGGTAATCTCGGATTATTGGCCGGTTACCTCACTGACCCTTACAGGGTAGGGTTCGGGTCGTGACAATGGGCTTCGAAGTGAACGCACCTAATATAATACGGTCTCTTTAATTGTGTGGTAAGATTACATATTTTTGGGATAAGTTACATATAGTATGTACCACTAAAGGGTGCACACCGGAGTATTTCCCTATATAAGCAAGTATGTTTTGTGTCCATATTGAATTATGAAAGATAATACCAGTATGACAATCTATCTATTAAGTGAGGCATTTTAAATCATGCCTACAGCCGTTTCATAATAATTAAAAGTGTCAATAATAATATCAACAAAAACTTAGCGTAATATATTTTTTAATTATGATCAAGTAACTTGTTGACTTATTCTTCATATTTTTTTTCTTCTCTGCAAACTATAGCTTATAATCAACAATTATTATGATTAATTAATTTCTTTGGTTATATTTTACTCAATTTTTAAAATTTTAATCTTTGACTCTCATTTTTATCGAGAAATTTAAGAGAGAAAAAAATGTAGAGGGAACAACAATTTAGATTTTTTTAGTAAAAAGGCGAATTAATATGATTTAAAAATAATTAATAAATAATATTATTATAATAAAAAATTAACTCAGTCCTTGTTTGGCATCCTAATATTTTAGTCAAAAGTTAAACATTCACTAAAAATATCAACAACAAAAAAAAAAAACAAAAATGTTTTGCACCTCGAATCCCTCCTCCCCCTCCTCCCCCGAGAGAGAGAGAGAGAGAGAGAGAGAGAGAGAGAAAAGAGAGAGAAGAGGGAGATCGTCGCGAGAGAGAGAGGGGGGAGAGGATCGCAGCCCTCCGCCGCCGCCACCTCATCCGCCTCTATCGCCGCCGCCTGCCTCCGCCAGCCGTCTCCTCCGCCTCCGCCTGCATGTGCCTCGAACACCCGCCCCCGCCTCCTCCCCCCGCCTCTGCCTCCCCTCTCTTTCTTCTTCTTTCTTCTTCTCTTCTTCTTTCTTTCTTCTTCTGATTTTCTGATTAAAAAAAAAAAAAATTCAGATGACGAAACGACGTCGTTTCGTCAATTCGGGGGAAGGAGATTCGAGGTCCCAATCGCTTTTGAAAAAAAAAATTAACTCATACAAAAAAATTCAATAAAAATGTCAAAAAATAAAAAATTCTTTCTATTCATGCTATTTTTTAAGTCAAAACTCTTTTCAAATATATTAATTTTTTCACTCCACATTTTAACTAAATTTTTAAAAAAAAATCACTTCCCGAACAAATATTGTTTGGTTATATATTCTAAACACATTTCTATCAATTGATTTGAGTGTGGTATTTGTCTTGAGTTTTCAAATTATAACTCTACACCCACTTTTAAAAACTCCTTTATAGGCACAAAATTTTGGCTTGTCCGGAAAATTGTTTGTTTTTTTTTTGGACCTATTATTTTTATATTGTAAATAAAATTTATTTTCGAAATTTTTTTAATTTTTATATGAGCTTTGAATAGAATTTTAGATTGTGTGTTTGGTTATGATTTATAAGTTTTTTAATCAAATAACTTTTCAAATTTCAAAAACTCAAAATTTCCTTCAAAACTCAATTCAAAACTATTTTCAAAACTCATAATGTTTTAGGAAGTTGGTAAAAAGTTGACTTTTTAATTTTTTTGATGGCTTTTTTGGCAAAAAGTTGAGTTGTTTGGGTAAAAAAAAGTTAATTTTTTTGGCTAAAAAAGCTAAAAATCTAAAAAATTGGATTTTTACTGTTGTTGCCAAAATACTCTTAAATTTTTCACACTTAAATCATAATTTTAAAACTTATATACTCAAAATATAACTCTTTTCTTAAATTATATTTAGAAAACTGTACAAAACGCTAAAATATTTCTCCCTGTTAGTGTTACTCCGTCCAGGTTCATCTTCACCCATATGATAGAATCAAAAATGAGACAGAGAAGAGTGTTAACAGTGGACAACCTATTTTAAGCAGTAGAAAAAAAAAATAGTTTTCTTTTTTAAAAAAATTGAACTTATTTTAAACAAATTATAAAAAATAAATAACTATGCTTGGTTTGTGTTGTGAGATAAATCTTTTTAAAAAAAATTGGGGAGGTAGTTCAGAAATTTTTTAGTTTGTTTGATTGTGTATTTTGATAATAAATTTAGGAGTTTAGGATGATTTGATATTTTGTTATAAATGCGTGTGACAAAAAAAGTGATTGATAATGAGAGATAAAAAAAAAAAAAAGTAATTGATTGATATATAGGAGAGAAAAAATAATTTTAGAAATTTTTTTCAAAAAATTTGAACCAAATAAATTTTAAATTTTTTTTAAAAAAAAAATTATATTTTGAGATACAAATCAAACAAGTCAAAGAAATGATATAATTTATCCTTTCCGAAGCACCCAAAAAAAAAAAAAAAAAAAGTAATATAATTTAAATAAATTAATAAACTTTTTTTTTTTTTTTAATTGTCAAAATAGGCCAAGGTTTGAACCCGTGATGGTGAAAGGTAGCCGCCGCCGCCGCACCGACCTCATCTCCAGCAGTTGCCAATTTCTCTTCGCCACCTTGGAAGGGCCCACATATACATCTTCGATGTTGACCTTTATTTTTTATTCTTCTTCTAACATTTTTTTTTGATAAATTACAAATATATCCCTGAAGTTTCCTTAAGATACAAATTGTCTCTATGATTTGAAAAATTACGAATACTCCTTGTCATGAGTTTTTATTTAACAAAATTAACTGAAAAAATAAAATTTATAATTGTTCTCCTATACAATAATAAAAGAACCTAAATTATTAACTGAAACATATTTCTAATATCATTAAAAATTATTAATTGACTTGATAATTTATTAATAAAAGGAGACGATTTGTTATGAAATTAGAAATCTCAAGAGTAGAATATAATTTATAAAACTATAATGAGCGATTCGTATTTTAATCAAACGTCAAGAGGTATATTTATAATTTATCATTTTTTTTAACACAAACATTTTTAATCTCTTTTTGAATAACATATACTATTGTCGTTAGTTATTAAAAAAATCAAATTTAATGTTAATACTCACCGGAGAAAAAAAAAATTTGCAGCGTGATCTTTATTTTTATTTTTTTCAACTAAACATTTATTAAGATAAAACACTTATCATTATAGTTCATAATGTTAATATCACATCCTTCTAAATAAATATTTTGTATAAAAATTCAATTTATTTACAATTTTTCTTTTGAATTATATCTCATTCTTTAAAGCTTGTTCTTTTAGAGATATAGCATATCCCCTAATTGAGACACACCCAATTCCACTCCAATTATGTAACTAAGACTCATGTAAAATGGTCTCACACTTTTCTCTATTATCTTTAGAGGTTGTTTGAAATGTTCTAAATAAGTACATTTTTTGACTTTTTATGAAATATGAATTGGGTTTGAAGTGATATAGTAGAGAAATAATGTGACTTAAATAAGATAATGTGATTTAAATAGGATAGTGAATTTTTGACTTTTTTTAAAGATGCCAAACTTATTAAGCATGAAACTAGGAAGATAAAATTAGCAAAAATGCTAAAAATTTCAAAAATTTTATCAAATATCTCAGATAGATGTGAGACCCATATGGAACTCACATGGTATGGATTCCACCCTCATATGAGATATTTGGAAAAAATCTTAATAAAACTTTTAAATTCTTTAACATTATTCTAAAATTAGAAAATGAATCTTTTTCGTTCATTTAATAGTGCCTTCATTTTTTTCTTGGGAGTAAACCTTTCTTTGTTTAGTGATTATATCAACACTAGTTATGCATGGCATAAAATAATATATTATTTAATAAAAATATAATAATTATATTTAATTTTTTTATATTATATAAATAAAAGCTAGTCAATTGGAATTTTTTTAATTGTTTAAAATTGAAAAAATCAAAAAAATTAGAATGAGACATTAATCATAAGGTTTCTCATTGAAAATCTTATTTTTCTTATACAAATGAGAGTATAAGATTCATTTTATGTAAGTGAAAAAATTCACTTTTTTCTTTTTTTCTCGATGTGGGATTATAAAATAAAAATTAAATGAATTCTAACTAATAGAGATTTTCTTAATTGTTTAAAAGTTAACAATTATTTGGGTGGAAAATTTATTTCGAATCAAGCAATCTTAACCGTTTAATCTTTAATAAGGTCAATATTTAATTTATTTCGAATCAAACAAATTTAACCAATATATTTTGATAAACCCGCTAAAATCGCAATTAAATCAGAGAATTAGTCAAACCAAAAACAATTCACTGTATCGACTAGGTCAAAGGACCAAATAACTTATACAAAAATTAATTAATTAAAACTTTTAAATTTTATTTTAATTTTAAAATTTAAAATATTTTGAACTAAAATATACACAATACTACAATATTAAATTGGAGTATAAGGTTTATATAGTGGAACAACTCATTTTTTTCTCATTTTTTTGATGTGAGATTTTAAAATAAAAGTTAACAATTATTTGAACGAAAAGTTTATTTCTAATCAAGTAATCTCAGTCGTTCAATTTTTAATAAGGTCAATCTTAATGTATTTCAAATTAAACAAATCTAAATAATATATTTTGATAAAATAGCTAAAACCATGGTTAAACTAGTGAATCAGTCAAATCGAAAACGATTTAACTTAATCAGCTAAGTCAAAAAACTACCTAATTTATAACAAAATTAATTAATTAAAACATTTAAATTTTATTTTAAAATTTAAACATCTTGAACTGAAACATGCACAATACTATAATATTAAATTAAAGTATAAGATTCACTTTATATAAGTTAAACAACTCACTTTTTATTTCTTTTTTCTCGATGTAAGATTATAATTATTTTAAAATTACATATTATGAGAGTTTCAAAATCTACAAAATTATTTTTAAAATCAAAACGTCTATGTGGGATTGTACAATAAAACTTAAATGAAAGGTAACCAATGGAGATTTTCTTAATTGTTTAAAATTAAGAAAGTAAAAAAAAAAAAAGGTATTGATTATAAGAAATCTTCTTTTTCTTATATAAATAGAAGCATAAGATTTATTTTATATAAGTAAAACAATTTATTTTTTATTTCTTTTCCCGATGTGGGATTGTAAAATAAAAGTTAAATGAAAGCTAATTAATAAGGATTTTCTTAATTGTTTAAAATTAAGATATTTCAATAATTTATATAAATTGGATCATAAGATTTATTTTATGTAAATGAAACTATTCACTTTCTTTTCTTTTTTTTTCCCGATTTGGGATTGTAAAATAAAAAGTAAATGAAAGATAGTCAATGAGAATTTTCTTAATTGTTTAAAATTAAGAAAATTCAATAAAAAGGCTTCACCCTTAAAACTCTTTTTATGAGATTCATTTTATATAATTGAAACAATTTATTTTTTCTTTCTTTTTCCAATGTCGGATTGTAACACTTTATATAAGTGAAACAACTCACTTTTTCTTTATTTTCTCGATATGAGATTATAATTATTTTAAATTTAAATATTATGAGAGTTTCAAAATCTCATACAAAATTATTTTTAAAATCAAAACTATGTGGGATTCTACAATAAAAGTTAAATAGAAGTTAGCCAATGGAGATTTTCTTAATTGTTTAAAATTAAGAAAATCAAAAAAAAAATAAATATGAGATATTGATAATAAGGATTCGCACCAAAAATCTCTTTTTACTTATATAAATGAGAGTATAAGATTCACTTTATATAAGTGAAACAATTCACTTTTTCTTTCTTTTTTCGATGTGAGATTGTAAAATAGAAAATAAATGGAAGCTAGTCAACAGGAATTAGAGACATAGTTTAGGTTGGTGAATTTATCATACTCAATGATTTTGTAAACTCATATCCATATTAAAAATAAAAATAAAAAAATCAAATTCATTCTAAAGTCATGTTCATGTGATTTCAATATATTTATCTTTAATAAAAATATATGATCTATTTATAAAATTATATATATTATTTATTTTAAATATAATAAAATTACGTGATTATAAATGATAGTCTTACTCAAAGTAAATCGAACTTTAATTTGTTCAGAATGTTACTAATAAAAACTAAAAATAAATTAAAGTCCATCAACTGACCTCTTCTCCTCTCCGACATATCCTTGTTACATTGTTATCATGTGGTCATAATCATAGAATTAACTTGCATCATTTCATTTGGAGCAAATATAATTAATTGTAGTCATACATATAAGATAAATCCAATTGGGGGAGATGGGTGACGACCTCCAAATTTTGAAACCCTTTTATTATAATAATAATAATATTAACGTCTTTAAATTATATAAGTTGGCCTCCTATTAAAGAGACATACTTTTATTGTACAGTTTGGTGAACCATCAACCTAAAGTATGATAAAAGCTTCCAACCTAAACTATCCTAACCTAAATAATTCACTTTTTCCTTCTTTTCCCGATACATGATTATCAAATAAAAGTTAGCCAATGAAAATTTTTTTAATTATTTAAAATTAAAAAAATTAAGAAAATTAGTATGAGATATTGAAACTCTCATAAAGCTCCTCACTAAATAGGATGAGAGTATAAGATTCTCTTTATATGAGTAAGACAATTTATTTTTTTTCTTATTTTTCCAATATGAGATTATTAAATAAAAATAATTATTTAAAATTAAAAAAATAAAAAAAATCAAAATAAAAATTTAAAACTCAAACAGACCATTTTATTTATTTATATAACAGATAGCAGTTGTCCTTCCCTTTCAATTCATCCTTTTGCTAATTCCCCTGCCTATCGAAACTTCATTAAAAAAAAAAAAAAAAAAAAGTCAATTTATATGTATGTATTGAGATACTCGTCAGAAAGTTCATTAAAAAATAAAAAAATAAAAAAAAAAGGTCAATTTATATGTATGTATTGAGATACACGTCAGAAAGTTCATTAAAAAATAAAAAAATAAAAAAAAAAGGTCAATTTATATGTATGTATTGAGATACTCGTCATAAATCAATCTTTACAATGGACTCTTTTAAAAAGATGATTAAAAATTAAAATTCAACCGTGCTAGAGAGCTCGAATTGAACCCTTCCGAATCCCCTTAATTACGAAACGACGTCGTTTCGCCGTTCGAATTTTTTTTTTTTTTTTTTTTTGAATCAGAAAATCAGAATCAGACGCAGAAGAAAGAAGGAAGAGAAGAAGAAAGAAGAAGAAAGAAAGAAGAAAAGGCAGAGGCGGAGGAAGAAGGCAGACGCGGAGCTCGACGATCGGACGGAGCTGCGACGATCGGACGCTCGGCCGGAATGCAGGGGCCATTTGTGTGTGTGTGTCTCCCTCCTTCTCTCTTCTCTCCCTCTCTTTCCCTCTCTGCTCTCCGCTCTCCCTCTCTCTCTCTCCCTCTCCCTCTCCCTCTTCCCTGCGTTTGAGCTCGAAAAATGGTCGAAAATGGAGGAAAAAAAAGAAAAAAAAAAGCTTAATGCCCAAAACGACGTCGTTTTGGGCATTAGGAAGATTCGGGGGAGCAATATTTCGAGCTCTCAAACATTATTGATTAAAATTTTAAACTATTTTAAATCATATCACCTTCTTATTTTTTAAAATTTAAAAAAAATTTAAAAATAATTAACTTTTAACTAACTTTTTAAAACAATCAAACCTTACTACATGATCATTTGTTGAAATAAAATAAAAGAGTTTTCTGTTTTTCTTTTTTGCCCGGGGGAAGTGGAGGCAAATGGGCAGTGGGATCTTTTTAAAATCCATCCTGGTCTGTCGAGGCAGCTAGCTAACCTTGGGAATTTAGACTTTGATTTAATTTTTGAAATGAGTTTTGAATTTTAAGTTGTGCTTTGGAAATTAAATGTTTTAAATGAGTTTTAAAAAGAGACAATTTGTTTAGTTATGAATTTTGAAAAGAGTTTTGGATTGTATTTTAAAATTAATTTGAGTTTATTATTTTTAAATATTTACAAATTTTCTTAATTTTATTTTTTTAGAGTAAATATTTTTTATTATAAATATTTATTTTTTTTTTTTAATATGCACTGCATTTACTACATTTTTTAATATTTTATTTTTTTATTTAAAATATCTTTTTTTATTTTTTTAAAATTTTAAAAAAATTTGGATCGCCCATATATATCTAGGGCTTGGCTCTCCTCCAGTTCGTGATCGAACTGGAGGGTGCTGTTGGATCTATAGGAGCCTATCACGAGTCTCGTTTCGATAATCCGAACCGTTCAATATGTAGAACTCATCAAGTACTATATGCTTACAAAAAATTACGTTATGTGATCAAATTAGATTTCTGTCAATTATTTATTTTTTCACCATCAATTTTTTTTTTATACAAAACTGATTTTATCACGTAACTATCGATATTCAATCAACGCGATTTTTTACAGATATATAGTATTCAACGAGTTCTACATATTACACGGTTTGGATTATTAAAACAAAACATGTGATAAGCCCCCCACGTGCCCAACAGTACCCTCCAGTCGTCGGATTGAAGAGAAGCCAGGCCCTATATCTAAATCATAACAAATTATATGTCTAATACTTCAAAAAATAATAAAATATACTTTTTTAAAATATAAAAAAATAATAGATATTTTTCTTCAAAAATAAAAATAGAAAAAATATTTTTTCAAAAAAAAAAAAATTATTTAAATAACAAAATTTTAAAAAGTTATTTTTTTTGAAAAAAAAATTAGAATTTTGAAAATAATTAAAAAAAATTACTTGGTTATATGTTTTAAAAAGAGTTTTAAATATATATATATATATATATATATTTTTTAATCCAAATCATTTGGAAACTTTAACCAAACACTATCTTGGTGTTTTTTCACTGTAGCCTAATGCACAAAAGAAAAAAGTTTTGCGTCCTCAGTTGGGCTACAAATATGGTTTAAATGGAGGCCCATAAGTTTTTTGCAAATTATAAAGAGTGGCTCATTTTTGACAATTATAGGTGGACGAAACAGTGGCCCAATTGTTGTGATACCATGATTCTATAAGTCTGAGCTTGATTCCTTTGATCCGTAACCAAAACAGAAAACAAAAGTAAATTACACCGACTTCTTTTCAAATTTTAAAAAAATACAATAAATTTTATAATTTTAACATAATTATAGTAAGGCTAACGGGATTAGAACTAATATAGTTGGTGTAAATACACAATGATAAATAAGATAAAATATGTATTTTAATGTTCAAAAAGATGATAATATATATTTTTTTATCCATATGACAAATAAATTACTGATGGAAAGAGGATTAAGTGTTATGTAAATTAAAATTTCAAATGAACTTAATATAATTATTCCAAATTTATAAAGATTATTGTATTTTTTCTAAATCTGAAGAAAAATAGGTGCTATTTACCACCACCAAAAAAAAAAAAAATCAATTGTGGACAGTTTTGAATTTCCTAACCGACTATGAGCCTTAGCCCGTTAGAAGAACTTTTGAGCTTAGAACTTCATCTAAATAAAGCCCACATTGATTTCTAGTGAATGTTACAATAAATTCCTTTTTTTTTTAATTTTTTTTTATAATTTGCAAGTCGTGAACCTTATAGTGTAGTGTGTAAGGGTTACTGGTACAATGAAAAAAAATTAGATTCTTGAGCTCAGCCAGGTTGAGCACTCAAATTTGAGCCCTGAGATCCCATTTTCCTCTCCTTCCCTCAATTAAAAAAAACAAAAACAAAACAAAGCAAAATAAAAATGATAATGACCAAAAGACCTTCAAGAAGTAAATTAGTTAAAAAACCAAGTCGATACTACAAAAATATCTAAAATAATAACAGCTCAAATGAAAAAGATGAGCGTGATAAAAAATCTAAAACAGTAAAAAAAATGTTATACGTCATTTTTTTTTGTTTTTGTTTTTTGGGGCACTGTTTTATATTGCTAAATCATGTGCTCATTTGTCACGTCGTGAAGTAATTATACATTATTCTATAAAGCAAATGTCAATCATATGAAAGTTTATAATTTTTTGAATGATACATAATTCATTAAATAAATGCATATTTAGGCCTATTTTGATAATTCACTGTTTTAGTTAAAAATTACTATATAAAATATATATATATATATATTTTAAACATGTTTTTTTGTAAAAAATTTTAAAAAATAATTTTTAAAACAATCCTTAAATATAGTGAGTATTTTCATGAATTAAATGCTGACACTTACTAAAAATTTTATCCACAAACATTACATGACAAAATGAATTTGTCCCTAAAAAACCTATTTGTAGTGTAATTTGTAAATCAGATGTGATCACGTGAAAATCATTAATAATAGATTATCACGTGACAAATGGCGTAATATCATTTCTTTTTTACTTTTTAAAGGCTGCTTTACTTTATGTTGTTTTAGCAAAAAATAAATTTTTTTTTTCATTTTTTTGAATCAAAACTTATGTTTGATCACTATCTTTAGACTAATATAATAATTGTATTAGTGAT